>CM075027.1:14012042-14067174 GCA_037576675.1 Pangasius sanitwongsei
ATAACACTGCCTCCACCATGTTTGACACATGGTGTGGTATACTTTGGATCATGAGCTGTTCCTTTCTTTCACCATATATATATAAACCCATTAGGTGTTTACAAAGTCCTGTTTTGATCTTCTTTGTTTCTCTTTCTCTCCTCATATCTCCACAAGTTCCTTTGAATGCTCCAGTTTTGTGTTTGATCTGTGCATTAAGCTTAGTTTTCCACATGCAGAACTTATAACGTTCGTCACTGAACTGTAGAGATTCTGTAGTGATTTAGTGGATAACAGAGTAACATCACATCACTTCTATTCCACCTCTGAATCCACTCATTCGAAAACTGGGATCAATTAACTAGCTTGGAGCTAAATTGGAGCTAGAGCTTCTTAGAAATCCACAACATTTTTATTTAAAGGTTATTTAAAGGTCTGTTCCCAACAGCCACCCTCCTTTTCAAATTTCCCAGTATTTGATTCAATCCACTTTTGTGCATGGACATGCAGGCATCACGCTCCCTTTTTTCTTAAGCCAAGCGTGAGCACGCCCTTTCTCTACACGTGGCCATACACCAACGCCACGCACGCACTCACATTCCAACAACACACCTTGCCACCGTCACTTCTGGCTTGCTCATTAGGATTAAATCTAAATTAGATCTATATCCTGATACCTATATCCTATCTGTAAAGCTGGCTATGTCCATTGTTAAAAGCACTATATAAATAAAACTGAAGTAAATATGCATGATAAAGTTGGCTTTGATTTTGAATTTACAGTGATGGATGAGAAGCAGATGGAGGTCAACTCCCAAACAGAGCAGTGACTCAGTAGGGATCCCAGATAAGATTAGTTCACTCCGCAGTAAACAATGCAGCAAGAGCTTTTTGAATGCGCGATTAACTGTGAGGTGACAAATACGGAAATCACTATTCTACTGATGGAAAAAAAAGTCTTACTATGCCCTAACTGTGGCAGTTAGAACTTTCACGAAGTTGGTAAAAGTTGACTTTTAACTGACGCCTGAGTGCTCGCTGTTACTGTAGAGCTACAGGCTGACATATTGAGCTGACATTCAGTAAAGCTTTTGCTATGCATTCAATATTTCTGTACATTATTTCCCCCATGAGAAACACATGCACCAACAGAAGTAAAGCGATAGTTCTAATAATGACGAGACCCGATTACACCATTCCCGGCACATCCCGGTCAGATCCATCAACACCGCTAACAAGAAAATCCTAGCAGACAGAGATTTAAAAAAACAAAAAACAAAAAAAAACAGAATTATACTACAAGAACCTCAGTGCGTGTCAGTGGACAGTAGCGTATGTTAACAGCATAAATATTAAAACAGCTCTGTGTAGTGAAGTGAAGTAACTTGTGGCCAAGTACGGTGACCCATACTCAGAATTTGTGCTCTGCATTTAACCCATCCAAGTGCACACACACAGTAGTGAACACACACACCCATGAACACACACCCGGAGCAGTGGGCAGCCATTTTAGCTGCGGCGCCCGGGGAGCAGTGCCTTGCTCAAGGGTCTCACCTCAGTCGTGGTATTGAGGGTGGCAGAGAGCGCTGTTTATTCACTCCCCCCACCTACAATCCCTGCCGGACCCGAGAATCGAACTCACGACCTTCGGGTTCACCTTCGGGTTACAAGTCCGACTCTCGGACCATTAGGCCACGACTGCCCCCAAGCTTTCTTTTACGCAACTGTTACAAATTTTAAATAAATGCATATCCGCTCTGCAGTCCATATCAGATGTTGCACGTGATTCGTGTTTGGTCCGACTGCTGCTTTACATGAAAAAGCAGAAAAGCTTAGTGTCTCCTATATCATAGCAGCAACCATAGATGTTGGCACCTCTGCCCTATTCGATGATGATTACAGTACAAGCCACAAGCTCAGTTAAGTAGCAGAACCTGCTAGAATGTGGAGCACTTGAACACACGGAAGGCTAGTCTCACTGGAAATCAGCCAAGGCGAACGAGGCATATAACATGGCATGCAGAAAATTAAATCTGTGTAGTGCAGTCGAATGTAGAGAAGAATCTGGAATCTAAAAAAACATCCCATTGCTGCATTCCCTTCGCTGGCTTCCTGCAGCTGCCAAATCAGATTTGAAACACAGATGCTTGCCTACTAAGCCTGGTCCACCATCTCTCACAGTACACGAGGAAGGCTTCCTTTAAGCCTCTGTCTTGGCACCCCCCCGGCTGTCTGAACAGCTGAGTCACTGGCTTCAAGCGGCGAATAAAGACCTACCTCTTTACCAAGCACTTGAAGTACCACTTAGGTAATCTATATTTAAAAACCCTTGTCTTGTGTATTTTTCTTTTCATGTCGTACTAACCCCCAATGGGGTTTTTAGCTGGTGACCTGGTGATGAGCATGTAAATAAATCCCTCTGGGACTCATAAGAGTGTCTACTAAATCTTGTGAATGTGATTGTAAATGTTAAAAGAAAAAAACAAAAACAAAAAAAAAACACAAGTACAAGTAAAAGTACTGCGCTAAGTGCAGGCCAGTCGAGCGTGCAAGGGATAAAAACTCACTTAAGAAAAGAGAACATAATATACTGCTCAGTAACATTTAAAAATGATGTTCGTCTTAGAAAAAGAGAGCATGTTCGCCAAGGTGGAATGGAAATAACGGGGAGGGCTATAAACAGCTTCGGCGAATTGGACACCTGTAAGGCAGGAAAACAAAAAGCGAAATGATTCATCTGTGACAGCAGCGTTTACTGCGGACACGGGATGATGTTTGTATTGTCAGGAAAGAGAACACATTCTTGGAGGAAAAATGGAAATAACGGGAAGGGCTATAAAAAGCTTCGGAGAACTGGACACCTGTAAGGCAAGAAAAGAAAAAAGGGAATGATTCACCCATGACAGCAGGATTTATTGTGGACGCTGTGTTACATGACGTACGTACGTACGTGACCTCAGTGGTTATACACTGCCCCTGGTGGTTGAAAGGGGTGAAATCCTTTGTCCAAGTAGTATGCCGGTAATTTCGGTTGGTGACGGCGAGGTGCTTAAATGCCTTGATGACGCTGCTGGTACACCCGTAGCAACCACCACGCCATTCTCGCGTCAGTGTGCTGTGTGGAGAATGAAGATCAGCAGTGGTCTTTGGTCGTCCTAGTGGACAGGACGAGATCATTTTATACCTACAAATTGCAGCACATTGCGGGTGTGCCTGATAAAGTGGCCACTGAGAGTGTTTTCACATATAGTTCTTTTTAAATGAATCATACTCAGGCCTGTGAAAGTGGAGCCGAAAGGGAACCTGTTGTTCACACCACAACTCCTTTTACCATAGTTTAACAGTGAATATGTGCAACACTAGATAATTCAAAATGGCTGCTTTACATGATGCTATCATTTGACTTGAAATGCTTTGATCTGGCTGAAAAACAGATTTGAAGTGAAGCATTTCTGAAGCTGAACCGTCAATATCAGCTCATGCTTCATGCCATAGAGCTCCTGACTGTAGTACTGGCTGATGTGAGTGGTTAGGGTAGACAGTATAGTATATTACACACACACTTTATACTAACAGTATTATACTGTAACTATTGTTTCTGTCACTCACACAATACTATTATTGCTGCCTAACAACTTAAGCGCTATAGCTTAATTGCTGATGCTACGGTGGCTCTATTAGCTTATCTGTCATGTTGCTACCTAACACTGCTGACCTTGTTATGGGACCACATAACCCCACGGCAAGCCATTCGAGTTGTTTTGCTGCAATATTGTGCAAGATGGCTGACCTTAAACATGTGCTAATTTTCCTGTACGGCACGTTTTTAACATTACAAAAGAGAACTAGAGAGCAAAATAAAAAAAAATTAAAGAAAATCAAACCATATATTCCTGGCAGTCCGGTTACTGCAAGGCGGTCCGGTTAAATCCTCTGTTCTTCAGTTTAGCTGAAAATTGATGAAACACTTTTGAATTTCTGTGAGTGGGTGAAAAACTTTTTTGAATTTGACGATCAGGGTAAATTTAACTTATTTTGTCTTCTGGGAAACATGTAACTATCTTCTGTAGCCTCTGAAGGGCAGTACTAAATGAAACAAATATGATATTTAGGCAAAATAAGAAAAATGTACACATCTCCATTCTGTTCAAAAGTCCCGTCCCGTAATCCCCCCCGGCTCTTAATGCATGGTTTTTTCCTTCTGGAGCATCAGAGAGCGTTTGAACCTTCTGTAATAGTTGCATACGAGTCCCTCAGTTGTCCTCAGTGTGAAAAGATGGATCTCAAAATTATCCAGTCATTGTTGGAAAGGGTTCAAATGCACAAAAATGCTGGAAAACCAAAGAATCTGTGGGACCTGAAGAACAGCAGGCAGTTTAACTGTTCAGGACAAACAAGGGACTCATGAACAACTATCACTAAACAAAAAAAACACCGCTGTGGATCATTTCAGGTAACAACACAGTATTAAGAATCAAGTGGATGTAAACTTTTGAACGGGGTCATTTTTATAAATTCAACTATTATTTCCTCTTGTGGACTATATGTGAACATCTTTTATGTGAAATCTCTTATTCAGGGCAGCACTAAATAAACAATACCATGCATTTTGTATGATTCCTCTTATTTTGCTAAAATAATTAACATTTTGCAGATTCTGAAAGGGGGATGTAAACTTTTGACCTCAACTGTAACTGTTTCTCAATATAGTCCTCCTTCCAAATTCCTCATCTGTCCATAACATGCCTGTTCCACCAGAAGCAGCCATGCTGAATAGCGCAATTTGTACAGAGGCCTGTATGAGAATTTGCGGATGGAGAAATCAAGTGAGCCCGGAGCGAGTTGTGTTGTTTTGTGTTGATTTGTGTGTGCACAACGCACCTTTTAGTGAACCATACCATAAGCTGAGAGTGAACTGTACTCAGACCACCTCCCACGATGGTCTCGGTTCGGTTCGCTTTAAAGGGCTCTGTGTTTGTTGTTTCAAGCACTCACACACGGGCCAAAAATTCAGAGAACCGTGCTCAGATCCCTGAAACGGACCAAGCGTGAAAACACCTCTTTCAATAAAACGGTTGTACAAGAGCCCTCTCTGGTGGCAAGACAAGGACACACACTCTGCGTCAGCGCTGAGTCACAGTGAGAAAGCTGGAGACATTCATGAATTAAACTCTTGACCTCCTGGCTATTCTGTTTCGGGCAAACTATAATGACAGTGCTAAAATTATTCTTGAACCAAGAAGCAGTGATTCATTTTGAAACTAATATTTTGACATTTGTCCAGAGCTTTAAAATGATATCAATGAATGATTCTTGTAATAATAATGTAATTATGTATTGCGTTGCACTGTCTAATGTTTATTAGACTTACAGATTTTGGCTAGATTTCTCCTGAATGTGTGAAACATCTTAAGTCATGTACTTGTGTGTTATAGAATGATGTTTTTTATTATTATTATTATTTTGATCATGTGACCTTATGACTGACCTCCACCTTCCTGTAAACACCTGCACCTGCACCCGCACCTGGAGGATCCCAGGCATTTCCATAATGCTTATAATGCAGATGATAAAAAAAAAAAAAGCTTTTTTTTTTTTAAACAGATGTAATGCTATGAAATCAGAAGTAGTTTACCAGTCAGTAATGAACAGAAGATGAGTGTTACCGTCTCAAAGCCACGGTGAGGATGATCAGGAAAACCTGCAGGCTTCCTCACACAGAACTCATCCAGCATCAGAAACGGATCCAGGTTTCTCAGCTGAGAAGAGTCCACACAAATCACTGCAGTCTTACACACTGAATGTGTCATCATGCCACCATGGCTTTAACTGCCACTTAGATGAAGTCGAAATAAACCTACTTCCTTTCGCCCGATGCTCCTACGGACCCTTGCTCCGACTCCCTCCGACTGCTCCACGCTTAAAACCATTTTACTCACTTGTCTCACCTTCGTCATGTTTAATTAGCTTTCTTAAAAAATAAAAAAAAAACCTCGACTCCAACTTCTGTGCTATGGTATGCTAATCAGCTGTGACAGCAGTAATGTTTTGGCGCTCCACCGGTGGGACCTGTTAATAAAGCTCTGGTACTCGGTTCTTCGATTCCAGGCATTATAAAACGAGATTCGGCTCAGAGTCGATTCCACACTGTGATACGGATTCGGCTCATGGTCGCGCGCAGACAGCGGAAAGGAAGTGTGTCTGGGGAAAACTTTCACTCCACATTAACACAGGAAGAAATGATGTTTTCTTTCGTAAACTGTACAAATGAAACATTACAAATCTGCTTACAATGAAACAAAGTATTAAGGCATTTTAAGGCTATATAGCTGAAGGAGCGAAGATAATAACCAGTGTTGGCGCTATATAACTCTTCAAATGACGGTCCTAACTAAAATAGCGGAAATATCTCTTTTTTTTCTGTCTGTGTTTTAGTTTTGAGTCGAAAACAATGTGTGGAATTGACTTTCAGTCCTGTATCGAACACCTGCTCGAATGTTGTTTACATTCTTTACGGGTGTCCACTGCAATGCTTATTGCGCATGCGCGCACCGGATAGTCCGCCGAGCGTGTCACGTGGGTGGCGATTCCTTAAAGGGACAGCTCACAATTCGGGCTGTGCAGTAGTCTGGTGCAGAAAGCAGGATTTGCAAGTAATAAACCTGATAAAGCAGATTGAGATTCACCAAAATCTGTTACAGATACACGGATTAGACGAAATCAAGACCAAGACAATGTATGCTGTGAAAGTAACCTGCAAAATAGCATGGTTATAGAAGGGTATGTAGATGGGTATATGCTCTCTAAGGCCAAACTTTTCTTGCAGTATTCAAAGCATTTACAATTGACCTAAAGCTAGTGATGTCACCGTTGATCCTGAAGCTCAGAGGTGTGTATAAAAATGCTTCGAAACACTGTCTCAGTGCTTGATTCATTTCTGCACAAAGCTTCAGTTCAGCACACAACCATGTGAATGCTTTGGAATTTGAGTCAAAAGAAGCTCAAACCCTGACACGTGCTTTTGAAACTTTTTCAAGGAAATAGTGGTTTGAATTAGTTAGTGATACTCTGTAGTTATGGAAGCAACAATAAAACATAGCGTTCTGAAGCTGGGAAAACTCATATCAACAAATAAGGTTGTAGTAATAATGTGAAAGGGCTTAGATTTGCCTATACCATAAAACAAATCTATATGTATATGTATGATTTCTTTATTAAGTAATACACAGCATTACTTAATGTCACAATCATTCGGTGCTCTTGGACTTGTTAGCTGGAACCCAAAATCCCGCTGCAGCATCCACTAGGAGCTGCACTTCATCGTTTTTGACAACCAGATGCCACTAATGCACACTGTGTTGAAAGGCTTTGAGTAATGAACTTCTTTTTTTTTTATATACATTTGGAAGGAAAGCTTCATTTTGCCATCACTACATAAAGCTCTTGACCTGTGTCTGCATACCAGCTTTTCTATTCTTAAAAGTTTAGCTTAAACTAGTACACTACATCTGTCTGGAAGGCAAGTCAAGGCAGGATGCCACTATCAGACAAGGACTTGGCACCTGTGTCAAATGCATAGAAACGTCCATATTTCACAGTGGCAAAACATGGTCATGATAGCTTCATTCTGGCCATTACAATCACTTGCAGTGCTTCCCCTCCCAAAGTGAAATGTCAGCATGTGTTCTGGGGCGAAGTGATAGAATAGATGTCTCTATTAGCGTCATAGCCACATGAGGCCATGCATATGGGAAATGTACTCCTCAGTTCGTGCCTTTTCCACTTTGTTGGTATCTCTGTTCTGTTCTTCACTGCCGTGTTCATCTATGATATCCCTGGCAATGCGAAAAGCTGCTGCCTGGCCTCCTGCAAGGTTCACAGCATGGGGACCAACCTGGCCATATAATAAAAGCACACACACACACACACAAAGAAACATTAAAACATGCATATTTTCTGCAGGATCAGCAGACAAGTTTTCAAAGAGGAGAATGTTGCCACGCTATACACAGTACAGCTACAGAATCCATTACCTGAAGTGCTGCATACTGTCCCATCAGGTAAACAGGACATCCAGGAGCCCACTGGAGTGTCTCTGATATACATGGCCATCCTTCAAGTACCTGCAAAACAACAGGCATCATTTCCTTCAGTAGGACATAGTCAGTATATTTTCCTATGCAAAAGACTTCAGTTACAGAAGGCAGTTATGGTTAAAGCAATTCTGTTCAATTTTATTTGTATAGCAAAAAAAGCAGTTTTACAGAAATCCTGATGTAGCAGGATTTCTCTAGATTCTCCACAGTGTTATTAAAAAACTTTTTCAAGTTAGAAGAAAACCTCTAAACTTCTTCTCAAAGTTCTCCAGCATCTGCTAAGAGTTTAGCCAATACATCAGTGTATTAAATGGTAACTATAAGTACTGAGATGCTTCAAGGAAAGGTTCGAAAATGGTTAAGCTAACAAACTGACACTAACAGATTGATAGACCAGTCAACATAGTCTTGTATCAACAAGGAGGTCAACACTCAGCGAGTAATACCCTGTCAAGAGATGAAGATCAGGTTATCACAAAGAAAGACTAAGAACGTGCTCAGAAAACGCAACCGAAAGACCACAAAACCGAAGGAAATCCAGTCAAATGCTTGCTCATCTGCCAAGTCAATGCTTCAACTGTGAGAAGTCTTTAAATAAGTCATCTTGTAGGACATGTTGCATCTAATAAAACATTTTTTATAGAAAAGTAAAGCAGAATATCACAAACTGTGGTACATTAAAGACCACAACACACAGAGGGAGAACTGAATCCAAATTTGTTTTGCTCACAAAGGTGCTAGTATATCAGAAAAGCTGATGCAAAGCACATAAATTTCCATCTGCAGGTGAATGTGAATTACAGAAGCGGCTCTGTCACGGCATGAGGGTGCATTTCAACCAACAATGTAGGCATTAAAAAAAAAACAATGGAATGATGAATGCAGAGGAATAGAAAGATATTTTGCTTGATCATTTGAACCTATTTGAAAACAACTGACTGATAAAAAGACACTGAAAGCATGATTAAGGCCATCTTATAGTGGAAGACTGTTGGTACTAACTGTAAAAGTTTTATAAGCTAGCAGAATATGTCCATATTACAGTGGCATGTCCATATTAAGTGGGTTTTTTGCAACAAAAAAAAAAAAAACACACACAATGCAAAGCTAGCAGCTATAGTCTTTTAACACCTGTTAGCTATAATACCCTCGTAGCGCTAGTGCAAACGTAACAAAGCCAACTTCAGACTTCTGAAGTCTAACTGAATACACGGCTAAACTAATGCTTTAAACAAGACGTTCTTGAGTGGCCTACGCTCCTGACCATTCCGTGAAAGATGAGCAAAGTTTGGGTCTTTTGTCAACAGTTACAGAGACTGACAAAAGGTTTTACTTTTACTAGCCTAGGCTAAGGTATGGTTGACCTGAATTGGGAATTGCTTCTTGATGTCTGAGAGTAAGGGGTCTTGATTAACATCCAGCTTGCAGCCAGTGGCAAGCCAGATCCTGTCACCAGTCCATTTTTCACCATCACATAGAGAGACCTTCCACCTCTGAGTTTCATAGCACCACATTGCCTCAGTCACCTACACAAAGACATAAGGGGCTTTTAACAGTAGTATACACACAAATATACTAAAAACTAAAATATACTAACAAAGATCAGCAGTATTAGTGCCATAACGTGAAAAGTTTTGTCATTTAATACCAAATTTCCCAGACATTTAATGAATCTAAGGCTGTTCAAACAAATAAATGACTCAATAAGCATTATAAAAGGCTGAGTAAATGAGGATACCTGGCAGTATGCCTTGACAAGCAGCTGCCCTGACTGAATGAAAGGCTGCAGCTGTGCATAAGCCTCTGGAGTCACGGCTCCTCCTTTACGCGCCTGTTTGATCATGGCTAGCCTCCTGTGTAGACTCCTCTCTCCATAGAACTGCCGCAGGTAGGCCAGACCATCCAGCTTGATGCCGTGCTCAATGTGCGAGTAGCGGCCGATCAGACTCTCTACATCCCCAACATCAAACTGCTTGAGCTGCACAGACAGATAATGGTGGAAAATATGTATTATCAGGGCCTTTTAGGCAGTATTTGAACTCCACTCACCAGCCTCTATAATAGGAACACATGCACCCCTGCTCATTAGTGCAATTATCCAATCAGCATATGATGTGGCAGTAGCACAGTCCATACAGATATAGGTCAAGAGCTTCAGTAACACTCTCTAGAGTTTACACAGAATTGGGCGAAAAAACAAAAAAAAATCCAGCGAGCATCTGTCACAGAGGCAGATGGGCTACAACAGCAGAAGACCACATCAGTTTCTACTCCTCTCAGGCAAGAACAGGAATCTGAGGCTACATTGGGCAAAGGCTCACTGAAACTGGACAGCTGAAGATTGGGGGAAAAAATTGCCTGGTATTTTTCATGTCTTATTTACTTATCATAGATCCAAATTACCTGTGTGTATTACATGCCTCTGAGGTTGCTTGATTTTTGTCCATTAGGGTCTAGCTCACTGTCTTTCAGGGAAAGCATTCCCCTTAAGCCCCCCAAAATTTTGCAGCATAAAATGAGAAATAAAGAAGTATTTTACATTTTTTCTTTGCTGTCAAATGTAATATAATGTGTGTGCAATGCGTAAGTCTGCAGTTACGTCTGAGGACAGAGTACTGCCCAGTGTCACTATGTATGCGTAACTCAATTCTGAATACAGTCTTTGTGTGAATTGTTGTGTGCATACTGTATATGCACATAGAGGACATCTTACTGCCTTTCAGATGTGGGTAAAGACCCTGCATTCGAAACTGAAACTTGACAAAACAGAAATTATTTACATGCCGGCTAGGATCTACCATCTAAATAATACCAGTGTCTATGGTGGTCCTTTATTACTAATAGACAGATTAATGTCCGTACTTTCCTTACAACCCAACCCTTTTAGACCAGAACGGGTGGAAGACAGCACAAAAGGAACATCACTGTGGTAAAGTCCCAATTCTCCACATTCACTGCTCTTCTCCAGCTCCGTCAGTAGATGGTAGTGTTGAGAGTGGTTGATATTTGCATGTTGCTCTATGCCAATAGTTCTGAGGTATATGGTTGGTGAATAGGATATGTCAGGGAAATTGGTCTGCCCTTTCATATTAACCATCTTCCTGGAAAGCTCAGGTCAGATTACCTGTACGTGTTTGCGCAAGACCCAGGTCACTTGACTTGCACCTTGTTGGAGAGCCATGGAGATGATGTGGGCGCTGGTCAGGCCTCCACCAATCACCATTACTCTCTGGTTCCTATGGCATACAGTAGGTGGGCCTGGGATAGTAGCATTGAATCCTTGATTAGTTATTTTGCCAGATCAGTTATTCTCAAAGTGAATGGAATGGCTCGTAAAACAACCCCAAAGGAAATTATGAGGCCAAGTCAATGGGAAAAGGGAATATTGAAACCAGGCTTACCTGTGAAGTGATTGCCTTTAGCTTTATGTTGCGAGAGGAGGTGCATCAGTTCTACTGTGTGCTGCAGCCTCTCTTCAGGGTAACTCTCTGTGATTGCTCTCACCCATGGAGGGATATTTGCCATCTGTTCTCTGGTGGGTCCTGTGGCTAGCACCACCCTTTTGGCCTCAAGAATGTCCCCTGTGTCTAGAATCACTCGAAAGAATTCAACTTTCTTTTGTTTTTCAGATAGAAATGGAGTAATTCTGTCCACAGTGCCTTTGATGAGGACATGGTCCAGGTTGTAACTGCGCACCTGTTTGAGGCAGTGCTGTAC
Source organism: Pangasius sanitwongsei (assembly GCA_037576675.1). Classification (NCBI taxonomy): domain Eukaryota; kingdom Metazoa; phylum Chordata; class Actinopteri; order Siluriformes; family Pangasiidae; genus Pangasius; species Pangasius sanitwongsei. Next base: position 14,023,835 of record CM075027.1, read on the forward strand.
AATGTTTTACTGAATAAACTGAAAGAGGTGCTAGATGCTACCATGCACAGAATTTGTAGCAGTGTCCTAATACAAGCGTACATGTGTAAATGACATCTATTTCAAAGTGTCAAGGAATGATGCCATAGGAACTTTCTCCACTTCCAGATGCAATGGTATTTCCCAGCAATGTTTGATTAAATCATTAAGGTTTAATTTCATGCTTTATGTGCACTTTTTTATTAGTCATTAGTCATTCAGCAAGTTGGTGTCCCACCGTACATCACACGTATCATACATTTATGTTATACATCATATGTGAGTATGTTCATTTCTTCTTCCCATGCCACACACATCTGTTCAGTATTCACAAGTACATCCATGGTTTTGATCCATGCCAAACTGACCCCAGACCTGCTCCTTGAAGAAGTCCACACTGAGCTGAGTTCCTGGCAGGCTAAAATATAAGTTTTTCTGCAGGCCTCGAGCAGCACTGAGAAGCTTCCTGTTTTGCTTGCCAAGGCGTCCGTCGTTAAAGAAGGCATTCTTATCCTGAATGTAGACCCTCTCAGGGAGAGAGTGAAGCTCAGCTACACGATCCTCCGCTAGCACAAACTCTTGCAAGGCTTTCTGGGATTGCACACGGGAATAATACCGTTACGATTTTGATTTTGAGACATCATAGCCTTTTTTTATAGAGCTGTTTGTGAATGACATTTGTAACTTCGTTTCGATTGCATTTAACAAGTCAGATGATTCAGTTTGCTATTACCTTATTGAGAGGGTTAGTGTGCACCAGCATGTGTGAACGAAGGTGAGGGATATTGAGGGCAGTGAACTGGCTCTCCCACAGGGAAGCCCATTCTCCATAAGAGTCCACTACCTTGAAGTTCAAAGGAGGACATGTTGGACATTTTGGGTCTTTGTGTAGTTCTGACGGTGTATCTGTGGAAAAGCAATGTTTTGTGAAAACTGACATACTGACATCCTAAAAGTGTTTAGGATCAGGCCAAGCTAATGGTATAAGCAATAAGTACCAGCAGATCTCCTCTTGCTCTTGGTCCGTCCAGTCTTGGAATTTGTCTTGCTGAGCTGTACCCCCTGGAGGATTTCCGCATTGGAGGAGTTGACATGCTGCTGGGGGTTCAGGAGCAGGGTAGCCAGAATGAGAGCATGGGGGCCTGCTCCAACTATCAACACATCCAACATCTCAGACACACAAAGAAATACCTAGAATGTAAGGCGCTTCTATATCAGAAATTAACATCGTCATAACCTTGTCATTTTCTCTGTACAGTTGTACATATTTTAAGTAAGGAATCAAAGACAATGGGGCATCCCAATACGAGTCCCTGTGAACGAACTGTTACTGCTAGCTGGCACTGCTGTCAGAGCTGCTGTTATAGAAAACGCATCAACGCCTTCTGACCAATCATATTCGAGAATTCAGCAGCACTGTGGTATTATATAGTACAAAGTGAACCATCAGATGTGAAATTATTTAGTAAGCAGACACTACCTGATGAAGCGTGTTCAAGGTCAGAACAGATGAAGGGAGAGAAAGAGAAATAGAGAGACCTGTTGTATGAAGTCTGCAGACGGTCTGTATGAGACTCCTGTAACTCTAGCTGTTGTTTCTTTAGATACACTGGCCTCTGATTGGCTCCAAGAGTAGAGTGTCAGTATTAAAAATAACTATGCCGTAAAACAGAGAGTCAAAATGTGGCTCCTCACATGCACACACAATTTGCTTTTAACTCTTAACTAACCAGAAGGACAAGAGTATTTTTTAATTCTCTTGTTTGTATGCAGTAAGATGTAAAAGGTACTATTGCTGACAACATACAAAACAACCAAGAATTTTACTCCGCACAGTTTCCTGTAGTGTTTTATTCATCTTATACCACAGCTATTTGGCAACCCCAAATTTATTAGCCTGACACATCATACATTTTATCCATTTATAGTTATATTTAATGTTGTAAAACATCTGTGAAGCAAGTTTAGAGCCTTTAATCACTTACATTATACTCTACAACATGTGACATCTAACCGCGTGAAAATATCTTGAATATAGTCAAATCTGTCTAGTGTTTCTTACAATAAGATTGCAGTAAACCATATATAGGATTATTAAACCTATTTCTAGACATTTTTACTCGTTTCAAGCTTGTAATAAATTGAGATCAGTTTTTTTTTTTCTAATTTTATTTCTATAAAGAAGCAAAATTATCTGCAAATAGAATAAGAAAGCTTGAAATGTGCAAAAAGCATCTAAAAACAGGCTGAATAATTATATAATAATTATATTGATTTTAATAATATTATAATAATATTATATTGATTTAGAGTAATCTCATTATTAGAAATATTAGATAAATTGGCTCAAGAAATCCTGGCCTCTGTCAGAAGTCGAAAGACCCTGCCATGTTGGAGACCTTGGAGACTCCTTCCAAAAATGATAAATAAATGCCTCTTCACAGAAAGCTTAAACAAGTACACCCAGTTTTTAACCAGTTGATGTGGAGGCCTGATGCAAAGCAGAGGGCCGTTATCACCCTGAAGTGGATTATTATCTTATAACAGCACAGCACAATGATTTTTTACAACAATTACAATTTTGCATTCATTAATGAATGCCATATTACCCATGTAATGTATTGGAATGTCCACAAGACGAGCTAGTTCCTGTTATGGCTTATGTTATAAAGAGTTGTTCCCTCGCCAGCATCTCCTGTACTTTGTCTCTGTATAAATTCCTCTGTCCTGAAGACATTCTCATGCTGGGCAAATTTACAAAGCACTATGACTGTTACAAAGCGACTCACACCGGAGGCTCCTTCCAGAAATGTTACTTAAACGTCTCCTTAAAAAAAAAACTTCACCAGATCAGCGACTATATGCTATCCTTTTGTTAAACAACGCTTTAAAAACAATCTGTTTATCATTTAGTCATAGATAATGTGAAGCATCTGCCATACAAGTCCCTGTGTATGAGCTGTTGCTATGGAAACAGCAATGTATTAGAATGAGCCTATTGTCTTTCCAACGAGCGAAATCGGGAAAAACTGAACTCTCTCACAAGTTTAAGAACAGACGGCAGGGGATGTTTGCCTAACTGTTGTTGTTGTTGTTGGTGTTGGTTGGGAAAGTCTCATATTACTCATTTACCAAAACCTGGCATGCCACCAATATAGGATGTTCATTTAGTCCAAAGCGCAGGTGAAACCGGTAGGTATGAGCTTCAGACAAAGATGGTCTGTGTTTCCTCTGAGTGGTGTCATGGACATGCAAATAGGTTAGGCAAACACTGCCCTCAAGCCACACTGAAGCCTTTGTGATCCTGCATCTTCTTTGAGCAGTTATCAGAAAAACTAAACCAACAGGCACGTTGAATTCGGTGGTGAGAAGGCAGACGGATCATTTTTCTCAAGGTAGCGCTATATGTATATGTATATATATATATATATATAGCTATATATATTCTTATTGCAAGATCATATCGACAGCTGTCATGCACTTGTTTCGATGTAGACAATTTATTGCACTGCAAACAAATGATGGCAACTGAATATATATAAATATAGTCCAGTTTGTCTAATTTTTCTGGATTATAATATTATTATAAGCTAATTATATGATTATTAAGAGTATTTCTGCATTTTTTTAAATTAATTTCAAGCTTAAAATCGTCTTTTTTATATATAAATCAATGTTTCCAGTAAGCTAAATTATCTGCCAAAAAATAAGAAAGGAAAAAAACTTCCAGCTTGAAATAAGTTTTTTTTTTTTTTTTTAAATCTCTGAATAAGCTTAATAATCTTATACAGAAAATGGGAAATATTAGATTATTAAATTTGCCTATCTTCAGGATATTTTCACTTGCTAATAGTACAAATGACGTTTTGTAGGGATGCAAGTCGAAATGTAAAGAGATAAAATGCAGTTGCGATTGCATGTTTTCATAATTATTTAATTACTTAATGTTGTTAAGCCATGATTCTTGTTATGGTTATGGAAATTAGAAATTAGATAGAAGGAAAAATCGATTACCTGATTTTCTTAAAATTAGATTATATGACTTTTTTTTTTTTTTTTAATGGGCAGGAGGGGTTGTGCTTTAAGTGTTCCATGGAGCAGACATATGTCTAAAGCTGTGTGTGTGTGTGTGTGTGTGTGTGTGTGTGTGTGTGTGTGTGTGTGCATATGTGTGTTCGCTGGTAAACGTCTAGTGTCTGTGCCAAAGTGGCCCAGATGAGCGAAGCCAATATCATTAAGGAAGGCATCCTGCTGAAGATGTCCCAGCAGAAAAAGATAATATCTCCGAGGAACTATAAAGAGCGGCTCTTCGTTCTGACCAGCCAGGCTCTGATTTACTATGAACAGGAAAAGGGGGTAGGCCTTTCACATTCCAGGCTTACATGCAAGATACTAATTTACATTCAGCCTTTACTGATTACTGACATAGTTTATCAGCTGTAGATATTGTGTGTAGAGATTTAAACATTTGCATGCTAACTGAGAGCTTAAAATGTTTGAAATCATTCACTCTTACTTTGTTAACATTGCTAGTGGCTTGAATAATTCATTTTTAAATAATTATTAATAGTGAACGCAACGTTAGTTAACTGAATCTTAAAGTAAAGCATAGCATTTACTAGTGTTGGTCTGTATGTGTTTTGCAGAAGAAAAAGAGAAAAAAAGGGTCAATTCTGACAGAAAAAATCTGCTGCGTGGGGAAAGTTGAGCCAGAGAAGAATGCACCTGTGGAAAGAAAGTTCCCCTTTCAGGTTCCGCTCAACAGACACACACACACACACACACAGATCATACAGGGCCAGGAAATAAATGCGGTCCTTCACAGACTATTTTAACTACAGTTTTAAAAAAGTGACCGCAAGTGACTTCCAATAGTCGGAACGCCTTATTGCACAATGCTTATCTGATGTTCAGAATTTTCACTTCCTTTTCACCATGTTAGGAGACATACTACGTCTGTCAGCCTGGGAAAACCCATCGGATATTGCTGAGGCAAACATCCAAAAAAAAAAAAAAAATCTTTTTTTTCAAAATTGGGATTTTCTGGCTGTAGCATACTTTGACACGTCAACTTTAAGAAACCATAAATATACAGTATTTCACCAAAACAACATGGAAACAAGTTTATTACATTTTAATCTCGTCTAGGCTATATAAAGAAGTCTTTAAACTACAATGCTTATGGAAGGTAGCAATAATTGATCCTTTCCCATTAGATTGCATACGATGAATGCATCCTGTACATGTTCGCAAAAGATGACACAGACAGGATGGACTGGTTAGAGGCTGTGATGCAAGGCAAGTTGCAGTTATTTACAAGTTATGCTCTCATTTTGCAAGTGTGATAAAGAACACACTCAGATCTCTCTCTATGTATGTATATATATATATATGCATATGTTTATTCACAGTAATAAAGGGTAATGACAGTCTCTCTGCAAAGTACCACAAAGGATTCTGGGTAGACGGAATATTCCTGTGCTGCAGCCAGACCGTAAAGAACGCTCCAGGCTGCAGTGACTGGCACAAAGGTGTGTTTTTCGCCATTAGGTGTGTTGCTTTTGTATTAACTGATAGCATGCAGCTCTGTGAATAAGGCTCAGTGACCTCAGCTGTCAGATGTTTCTTTCACACGAATGACAAAACTAAAAACAAAATGATCTGTTTAAAAAAAAAAAAAACCTGATCTGACCGTATTTTAGAGTTGTTGTAGTTTGCAATATAGGTAATCAACTGAAGAAGGAAAAAAAAAAAAAAAAAACTGACGTTGAATTTTTTTTTTTTTTTGCAGAATCAAAGACGCTCGGAGAAACTTGTCGGAATATCGCATTACCTCCTGTGCCTTCTGCAAAGGTGAGCAGCAAATTTACTCCCTTTCATGATGATGATGATGATGATAATGATGGTGGTGGTGGTGGTGGGTATAATGGGTTTGGATCAGCGTAACGGTGCATCTTTACAGCTCCGAGACAGAATTCAACTTCCTCCCATCCCGGAAGATGAAGGCAGTGCTTGTGTGGAGGTTGTGGCTCTGTATGACTACACTGCCAGGAAGCCTGGAGAGCTAAGTCTAGTGAAGGGGAACAGATATGTCTCTCTGGAAAAGATGTCGGGTGACTGGTGGAAAATCAGAGACACCGCTGGGTAAAAGATTACCATTCTCTCATATGGTACCAATAAAGAATACTGGGTGATAATACGATTATCATATTTCAGGTGTAATAATACTGCAAAACCAATCATTATTCACTCAGCAGGGGAAAAAAATATAGTATAAAAAATATAAATGTAGTAGCATCAATTTGAGCTGCTGTGAGTCGCCCTGGCAATCTGTAATAGTTCATGCAAAGTAATTCACAGTCAGAGATGTCGGTTTGAATTGGTGGGATTTTTTTCAGAAGCATACATCATACACCAGCTCAAATCTATGGTACATCATCGCACCCGAAAGAAGTACAGCCAGAGATTCATCCCAAATATCTGGTATGGTTTAGCATATAGCCAATGGGAATGAGCCAGACTGCTAACATAGAAAGTACAAGGGTGAATCAGATGAAAACCTTAAAGGTGCAACATAAATTAGTGAAACATTTCACCACATTGTCTTTGCTAGCTGAAGTTAGGTAGCTAGATCACTGGTCCCTTTCCTTTCTCTACAATAGGAGCCTGTCCTTTTAAGCTAGCTAACTAGTCAATGTTAGCCTGTCCTTTTAAGCTAGCTAACTAGTAAATGTTAGCCAGATGCCTCGCTAGCATCAATCTCACAGATGCACAGTGCCCAGTGAAGAGAGCCCTCACACCACATTTCTCCACAGCAGTAAGATTAATCTATGCTGGAGAAGGGAAGTAATTCTCATTATATTTGTGCTCTTTTGAGAGTAATAAGAGGAAATATAGGTGAGCTTTAAAAGAAAATACCAACATTTTACAATCTCAGTACATGAATAATCATGCAGTAATACCTGAATTAATACTTACTTAAATATGAACTAATGATGAGTTAAGGCATGTACTAATCATGAACTAATGAGGAGTTAACCTTAAATGCAACTTGGGTCTTATGGATTCACGCGTGAATAATGACCACCCTAAGTACGTCAGTACATGTTTGTTAGTTCAATCAACACGTTTTGCATCATTCTCCATCCATTTCTCTTGTCTGCAGTACTAGTACGTGCTCTGGGTGGCTGCTCCTTTGCCAACAAGTGTGAAATGAATACTGTAACATTTATTCATGTAGCAGACGCTATTATCTATTAACATTTAAAACCAGTGTTCTGTAAGATTATTTTCTGGTGTTTTAGTCTGAGAATGATGGAGAATGACGCAAAACGTCATTCACAAATAGCGTATAGAACGTGAATTCTATGCATTTTTCCCAAACCTTAGTGGAGTTTGATGTCGTCTACTGTGTGCTCTGTAACGAACTTTTAACATGTAAAATATGTAGTAACGGGTTTGAGTAAAAGTAGTACATGTTTTTGCATTTATCCTTTTTTTTGGTCTGTCTAGTTCTGAAGGACTTGTCCCTTGTAATTACTTAGAGGAAGTGGAAACTGACAACAGGTAAACCATTACTTTTCCTGTTTTCATGATCAATTGCCTTCCAAAAAATGCTGTTTAATGCTGCTACTGCAAGAAATCCCTTCCAAGAAGTTAATAATTTCCTACCGTGATTCTTTTTCCTCAAACTGTTCACAGTGAACTTTAGAAAAGATGGATTTGGAAAATATTAAGGATTTTCTAAACCCTGTTACTGTTATCAACACCTTTACTGTATACAGTATGTAGTCATTTTCCCCCCTCAGTCTGCTTTGATAATGCAACAGTTATATTTGGAGAAGATTTTTTCACATCCTGTTATTGACATTTGATTTATTGATGCCATTAAATTAAAAGCCCTCGCCAATGAAAATATGTCCCAAATGACCAAACATGCCATTAAAAAGGACTTTCAGTCGGTTTTGACAAAAGGGCGAACCCTTTTTTTTCTTCAGAATTGTGTCCTAATACAACGTGTAATATTGACATGTACCTTATTCTATGAAATATCAAACATGCATGAACTATTACAGTGAGAAGGAAGAAATGTCCCGGAGGTCCAAAAAGGAGAGATCCAGCAAATTAAACTCACAGTGAGTCTTTTTGTTTTTACTGGAGGAAGCACATGCTTCTGCGTGTCTCTTGTCCACCAGAGGGTGACATTAAGGCATTTCATTTGTTGCTTTATTTTATTAAAACATACAGCATGTATAATCCCATCTGATATGAGACAGTTACAATACATACAATACATGGACAAAACAGCGTTTCAGTGGGACATGACCTTTTTGTCAGACCCAGTCCAGAAAACATTACAGACTTAAAAAAAAAAAAAAAAAAAAGAAAAGAAAGAAAGAAAGAAAAGCACTGTTTGTGCCAAATTTAACAGTCGTTATTCTTTTCATGTCCAGCTTGAGACGCTCTGTTGATGACCACATAGAGGACTATCCGTGAGTTCCATTAACTGTTTTATTCACTGGCCTTCGTTCAAATTATGTGAAATAAGAGAAAAATCATTATACTTCTAGTACAAATATTTCTACAACTCTTACATGGGGAAAAAGCATTAGGTTAATGTGCTTTCAGCTAATTTGTCTTAACTTGGTTTATTGAATCGAACTCATCCAGCTGGTATGTGGGCAGTATGTCTCGAGTGAAGACTGAGCAGCTACTGCGCAAGAAGGTGGGTGACATTTGTTCACGTTTACTTACTTTTATCAGTTGACTCTTATGTACACTCACCAGCCACTTTAATAGGAACACCTCTACCCCTGCTCGTGCATGCAATCAGCCAATCATGTAGCAGGAGTACAGTGCATAAAATCATGCAGATACAGGTCAAGACTTTCAGGTAATATTCACAGCGAACATCAGAATGTGACTCTGACATGACATGGTGTGCTTGTTGGTGCCAGACAGGCTGGTTTGAGTATTTTAGAAACTGATCTCCTGGGATTTTCACACACAATAGCCTCTGCGGGCGGAAACGTGTTTCCAAAAACTGCCAGACTGATTCGAGGTGACAGGAAGGCTATGGAAACTACCACTCTACCACTCTTTACAACCATGGTGAGCAGAAAACCATCTCAGAATGCACAACACACAACAGTACAACAGCAGAAGACCACATCGGGTTCCACTCCCTTCAGCTACAATGGACACACATTCACTGAAAGTGGAGAGATGCAGATTGGAAATACATCACCTGGTCTGGCACCAGAAACCATTCCACGGTAAAAGTCACTGTGATCACACACACACACCCCCCCCCATTCTGATGTTTGATGGCAACTGAAACACATGTCCTGTATCTGCATCATTTCAAGCCTTGCTGCCAGATGATGGTAGACTGGATAATTGCATAATTGAGCAATGGTACATGTGTTCCTATTAAAGTGGCCAGTGGGTGTACACGGACTTTACCTTTTTTTTTTTTTTTTTTTTTACAGGGTAAAGAAGGATCATTTGTGGTCAGAGATTCCAGTCAAAAAGGAGTGTACACAGTGTCGCTCTTTAGTCGAGCACTAGAGTGAGTACAGAGAAGACATTTCCTTCCTAGGGTCGAAAAATCCCCACGTATACACATGACCACATCCACCTTTCCGTGTAGCTCAAAGTCACACCCGCGTTGTGAGAGGTCTCTAACGTAAATTGTGTGTGCTGTGTTTCCAGCGAAGTGAATGGGACTGTAAGGCATTATCTCATTAATGTCAATGCAGAAGGGCTGTATTACTTGGCAGAGAACCACCTGTTTGAGTCCATCCCCCAAATGATAGAGTACCATCAACACAATGGGGCAGGTGTGAGACCTTTCTTGACCTATTTACACAGACACACACATCAGAACTCATGTACATATTTACAGTACTGTGCAAAAGTCTTAGGCACTGGACATTTGTCACAAAGCAGCTTTACAGAAATAAATGGATTCAAAAATTATATTGTAAATGTTTGAATTTATCCTAATGAGCGAGCCAGAGGCAACGGTGGCGAGGAAAAACTCCCTGAGACAATATGAGGAAGAAACCTTGAGAGGAACCAGGCTCAAAAGGGAACCCATCCTCATCTGGGTGCAACGGATAGTGCGATTATAAATAAATCCCGTCTATAACTGTGTACTATATGGACAAATAGTGCAAATGCGCAACCAGTAAATTCATCACAGTTTTCGCACAAAGTCCGGTTGGTTGAAATCTATCCACTGTCCACTGATCGAGTCCTGAGTATGAAGGTGCTCGTGGCAACCGCAGCCCCAAAGCCACCACAGTACAGCTCCCCATATGTGATCCCCAAACCATCTCCCCAGCCCCAAGTCGAACCATCCCCAGCAATCCAAATAGTTCTTCAGGTCGTCCATATGGGGCCACCCCCCAGCAGCAGCGATTGAACTCAACCGATGAGAACTCCAACCAGAAGTAGGGCATCAGGACGGGTCAGGCAGGTCCGGAGAGCAGAAGGGGGTCAGGATCAAATATTGACTTTGGTTCATTTATTACTGTTTACTGCTCTTTATAGTATTTCTTTTTAATGTAGAAACATTTAATTTCATTATTTTTGAAGGCATCTTTTCTCTACAGCATTTCTTTGCATGTGCCTAAGACTTTTGCCCAGTACTGTATAAATGCCCTTACACACACCTACACATCCATCCAGTAGTCATTTCACTACTGCTCCATCGCTTATTATAGTACATGAGTAAAATTCAATGGAATTACGAGAGGTCATGTGTGTTTTGACTGGAAACTGTTGTGTAGCCGATATTTCATCCATCACTTGTTCACACAGAAAAGTCAGCCTTTCAAATTTCTTTTGTGGTGTGTGTATGTGAGTATATTTTTTATTTGATTGTGCAGGCATGCTTGTGGGTGTCATAAAATCCCGTTTGCTTTTTTTAGGCCTGCTGACAAGACTGCGGCTTCCTGCTACAGAAACCGATCTCATACCTCAGCCTGCACAGGGTGAGACAAACAATAAGCATAGCTTGAAGCACACGGCACTTTTGAAATAGGACATAATCAAATAGGAGAAATCAAGCTTCTAACAAGGAGCCCAGATTGCACACAAACGACGACACGGGGTGCACAATTTACGCCCCTACGATGTAACATGACGAGCGCATGCCAACTGAAAAACAGTGCACTTGTGACTCCATACCCTGTAGGATACCCTAAAGATTTACACTTCCGAAAAACAGTATATGCCCAATCTCCTCTCTCCAATGGATAACCTCACCTGATTATTGTAGGTTTGAACTGCTGCTGTAAGCATAAAGACTGTCATCTCAGGACTCTTATTCACAATCTGTAGTAGAGTAATGATTCATAATCCTTCTATCCACTGTCACACAGAAGTCTGGGATGTGGGATTTGCAATATATGTTCAGTATGAGTTTAATTTGTGTGTGTGTGTGTGTGTTTGTGTGTGTTATGATTGCATTTAGGTGCGTGGGAGCTGAGTCGAGAAGACGTGTGTCTGGTGAAAGAGCTAGGCAGCGGCCAGTTCGGAGTGGTCCAGCTCGGTGTGTGGAAGGGCAAACACCAGGTGGCCATTAAGATGGTGAAAGAGGGCTGCATGTCCTCAGATGAATTTATAGAGGAAGCCCAGGTCATGATGTAGGTTTCTGTCATGCTCGTTCTACCTCTTCCGCTTCCCTTTTCAATGCTGCCTCATTGTAATCCTGGTAAAATCCAAGGCAGCGCGTTAGTATGTGTGATATGTGGTTAGCAACTGTGTAAAGCAGTTCCTGTTCTGAGGAAATATTAAATAATGTACTCATAGATGTATCAAAATTCCATTATACTGCCTTCTGTTTTAAACATTTAAACAGCCTTTATATTATTTTACATCGGTTAGTGCGCCAAGTCAGGTTCCATTAGCAGGCGTTCACAGTGTTTCTGCTCACGGTTCAAATCAACGCAGAAGTCATAAATTCATAAATCAGGCACCATAGCAAAGAGAAGAACAGGAATAGGGAAGAAATCTTAGAATAGCACACACCTTTGATTTGATGAGTGGCCTGTTTACTCATACATTAATGTGTTATGTGTTCATTTATTCCAGGAAAATATAGGTAAACGTCGCTTAGGTGATTTAGGGTGGGTTTATTTTCGTTTTTTTTTCAACCACCAGCGCAGGTTTTACATGGGAAGCAGGTGCAATGAGGGCAGGATGCTGCTGCTTTTAAAAAGTTCTGCCTCACAGCAGAGTGTTTCAGACAAGCACCAAGTAATGTCGGGGGATTTTTTTTTTTTTTTTTTTTAATCTCAAAACCAGATCACATGTGGGGGGGTGGGGGGGTGGGGGGGGGATGGGGTTCATGTGAGAAAAACAAAAATGACAGAGAGAGAGAGTGATGGTTTGTCTTGTAAGAAGAGATTTACAACATGTTGAAAATATTGCACTGCCAATATTCCAATATTGCAATATAACTTAAAAACCCAACTTGGCTATAGTTGGGACATTCACTCGTACATATGATGTGACGTCCCACTTAAACTGTGGCTGCATACAGTCAGGTCACACAAACAAGCTTGTCTTCTCTTTATTGATCATTTTATAATTTGATAATTCGTCTAAGCTAAATAGCAAGCCAGGCTTTTTAGTGAGCCAGTAATAGCTAGAATGTTGTTATGGTTACATGAGAAAGCACTCTTAATGCAAAAGATTTGTGAAAGATATGCATGTGATAGGCATAGGTTAGTATCATTAAAGCTCAGAATTTTGAAGGTTGAGTCACTCTAATAATCTGGCATTCCTTATGAATACAATAATAAAAAAAAATATATTGTATGTCTATATTTGTGCCTGTGTGAGGTGACAGGATATACCAGGCCTTTCTTTAATCTGTATAAACTATTAGACAACATAGCACATTAAATGTGTGCAACATTTCCCATAGTGCTATTCCAATCGAATTCAAACCTATGGCATAATTTCTTTAGCATAATAGAAATGTATATTGTATATACCACCAGGAATACGCACAGTCAACATCTGTAATACAGTGTTTGTGTGTGTCATTGTGCACTCAAAGGAAACTCAGGCATCCTAAGCTTGTGAGGCTCCACGGTGTGTGTACCGAGTGCTTTCCCATCTACATCGTGACGGAGTTCATGAGTAACGGCTGCCTGCTGGAGTACCTGAGGCATCATAGGAAAGAGCTGAAGCCCGAGCGTCTCCTAGCCATGTGCCTGGATGTGTGTGAGGCGATGGCTTACCTCGAGGATCAGCAATTCATTCACCGAGATCTAGTAAGTACACACTTTCTGGAATGATAATGACAACCCAATGTTTGATTGTGGTCAGATGAAGTCATGCATTTTGGGAAGTGCTACTATCGCTACTATCATTTATACTACGGCCACTTCCCGCTTTTTTCTCTTTCTCTCAGCAAAACATAAACGACTGCTTTAAAAGATAGCCTCATTACACCACCCTGTTGTTGATTGATTATTTTCCTATAATAGCACACCCCTAAGTGTTTTATTCCTTAGTTAATATTAATATATATTTTTACCTTGCAGCCAGCCTTACTATCAGACCCATGTTGTTAAGGAAATTTAATCAACGCCTTCAGAAGGTAGTAATCCCCAGATGTTTAGATCTTGCAAGCAGTTTCATTGTTTTCCTTCATTTTCTTTTCAGGCTGCGAGGAATTGTTTGGTAGATAAAGACCTGTCTGTCAAAGTGTCTGATTTTGGAATGGCAAGGTGACACATACCACACATGTACAGACACAAACTCAGCTTTGCATGTATATGTATATGTATGTGCTTTTGATTATTCGTGTGTTTTCTTCCCCCTGTGTAGATATGTACTGGATGATCAGTACACCAGTTCGGCAGGTACAAAGTTTCCCGTGAAGTGGTCAGCCCCTGAGGTTTTGAACTACACAAGGTTTAGCAGCAAGTCCGATGTGTGGGCATTTGGTTCGTCTGTTTCCATTTACTACATTTTCCATGATGCAAACCCTACTGCTCTACTTGCAACGTGTACTCATGTCTCATCACAGAATCACATGATTACACATTACCACGAAGTCTAAATTGTGTGAAGAGATGAGACACATCAGCCTTTCAGTTATGAATCTAAATATGGGCAGACTAAGTGCATCTGTTAATACTGACATGATTATCTAACCAAGTTTTTATATTTTCTACTATATTTATTTATAAAATGTGTCTCCTTTTTTCCACGGGTCACAACCCCAAGCAGTTTAAATTCTGTTTGCTCCCAAAAGTGAAAAAAAAACAAACAAAAAAAAACATGTCAATTTCAATTCCACTGAAAGACACCCTGCCTGTATATCTACTTATGGAAAAATAACTACTGCCAAATTGTAAAGAAATATCAGCTTACAGTGGGAAATGAGTTCTCACTTCGATTATCAACATCAACCACATTAGTTTCATCAGCCTAAGTCAGTGCTAAACACATTAACATACCAACATACCAAAATGCAGCAGCAAATCAGAAACACATCATCAATCCCACAATGGTTGGAAAAAGAGAGTGTGAGAATGACTAACTGGCAGCAGTGTTGCGGTCGCTGTAGCAGTCTGTGGTTGTGAAGCAGGATCTCCGTTTGTGGATGAAATTCTCTGCCACCCCACTTTCTGCCACCACAAACCCTACCAGGAGAAATGGAAGGAAAACCAATGACTGAATCAACAGACTCGTTGCTAAAGCGCCCGTCAGTCTGACAGACTTTGAACTGAACGATGAAAAAGTGCCTAAAAGAAGGCCGGTTATTCAAAAGAAAGAGTTACTCCTCACTATAATAACAACAAAAAGTCAGATTCATTTTCATTGTGCTAATCATGCGTAGCGACAAGCATGCGATGAGTTTAGTGACCTAAACATTTCTATTTGAGTTGTTGATGATGTGTTGCACTTTTGGTTGGTGAATGTGTTTTACATTTACAGGCCACTGTAGGTAAAAGTCACTCATGGCATTTAAAAACGAGCCTCATCATCGTCTCTGTTAATGCTAACTTTGAGAACTGACTGTAGAGTATATATATATATAAGACATTTATGTCTTCTATCAAGCAACATTAGCTTAATGCTAGCTAGGTATTTATCTACTCGTGAGGTATATTTTTTTTCTTTGGGAAAAAAACCGCCTAGCTCATCACTCGAAAGTGATTCATAGTAATGCTAATCATTGCCAAAGGTGATCTTTGCTAATGCTAACTCTAGTTGAAGTCTACTCTATGGGCCACCATAGAACCTAGGGGCGGAGCTTTCTGAACATGGGTAGCAGAATGGGGAGCAGGCTCAAGGAGTGAAAAAAAAAACATTCAAAAGTTGACCCCGACTTAACCATTCGAGAACTAATCTGGAAAAATTTGGACTAACATTGCCTACGGCTCCTTTAATGAAATTGTGACAATCGTTGCTAGCAAGTTTTTTAAACCTTAATTTGCCTTCTTACCTGATGTGATCTGTACAAGAAACGGTTTTGGTTTCACCACTGCAATAGCGATGTTAATAAATAAGCATTATGCATTGACATGATGATGATGATGATGATGATAATGAGGATGATAATGGAGCTGATTTTTGTTGTGTAGGGGTGCTGATGTGGGAGGTGTACAGTCTGGGCAAGCAGCCCTATGAGCACTATGATAATGCACGTGTAGCTGAGAGAGTCATGCAAGGTCATCGCCTGTATAGACCGCAGCTGGCTACAGATCAGATCTACCATGTTATGAAATCATGCTGGCACGAGGTAGCCATGTTAAATCTCTCTCTCTCTCTCTCTCTCTCTCTCTCTCTTTCTCTCTCTCTCACGCTTTCTCTTGCTCATCCTATTGCCATATCTGAAGCATAAACACACTGAAACCCAAAACTTATCCCAGACATATCTCAAGCATGTGACCCCTACGTGTGATGACCTCTTTTCTCCAACTTTCACTTTACCACTTCCTTTTTCTCAGTACTCCATATCATCTCTCTCTCTCTCTCTCTCTGTCTCTGTCTCTCTCTCTCTCTCTCTCTTTCTCAGCCTATTGCCATATCTGAAGTATAAACACACTGAAACCCAAAAATTATCCCAGAAATTTCTCAAGCATGTGACCCCTATGTGTGATGACCTCTTTTCTCCTACTTACACTTTACCACTTCCTTTTTCTCAGTACTCAGTATCATCGCTATCTCTCTCTCTCTCTCTCTCTCTCTCACCAAATACGAATTACACTTAAACTGAAAAATCATGAAAACATATGCTAAAATATGTATCATTCTCTTTTTTACAGCTTCCAGAGGAGAGGCCCAACTTTCAGCAGCTTTTCAATGACATCAGTGCGTTTGTAGAGGACAGTAAACAATGATTACACTACATGAACTTCATTTGTGTGTTTTCCAGAGGAAAAAAAAAAAAAGAAGAAGAAATGCAATACAATAATCTCAGAAATGGTCCTTCTGCTCTGCTGACATTGCCAATACTGCTGTAACAACTTGTATTTGTATATTATGTGTCCGTAATAAAAAAAAAAATCCTCTTCCTCTGTGTACCATGCACAGTAACACCCGAATGATTTGTTGACATTTGTTTTGTATATCCAAACAATGAGAAGTGGAGAATAGTTGTAATAAATCACACCTCTGCATCCTCCCAAAGTACACACAACAGTATGAGTCGCGATATTCCTATTAGCCCACACACATCTATTGGTTTTAGTGACGTGTGACTTTGCCTTTCCCATTTGCTCATAAAAACTTTCTGTTGAGCGGAATCTCTCACTAAAATTAGGTTAAGTAGTAGCACTTCATGTATTTATCGGCACGTTGTTGCCTGGTAACGCTGACAGTGCTGTTTGCCTCGGCGAAACGTGTTGTATTTAGTGCATTGATGTAATCTAATCTAAAGGAAGATTAAAAAAAAAGGAACTGTTACCCTTTCATTCAAGTGTTTATACCTTTCCTCCTGAGCTTGGCTTCTTCCTTTTCTGTAACTAAACATATTGTTTCATGGCTGCTTCTTCCCCCTGCGGTTTCGTGCCACTTCCTTTTTTTTTTTTTGTTTGAGAGCATGCTCTCAATCCAGTGAGATCAGATACGACGATATGAGTGTCATTACTGAAGCCCAACCCACCACCTATGCTTTATAATGCCACAAAATCCTGCGCTGCTCCCAGAGTCGTTACTGTCTGCCAAGGTAGCAACATGGAACAGGTATGTCTGCGTTTCTGTCTGTCTGTCGGATAAAGGTTATTCCAATGGCGTATGAAAAACAAAGCCTTGTTTCACTGAGTTGACCTGACCTAATTTAACACGTGGTTTTCTAGGAGAATTTTCTCTGCGGGGGTGTTGCCTTTTATCACAGTGTGGTTGATGGCAAGCACTGTTATGAAGTGGGTAAAGTTTTGACCAGCAAGCCAAGTGATTTTGGCAGGTAATAAAGACCAACAGCATACAATTACATTAAATTATAATTGTATTGCTGTGTTCATGAGATCATGTAATTATGTCAAGCAAATGAAGTGTGTTTTTTTTTTTTTTTACATGACTGATAAACAATGTGGCATATGGAATAACATCATGGTTTCTGCTTCCTTCGTTCTGTAGAAAAGGGGACAAGCTCCTGATGATTAACGACGTCGAAACTCAGCATTTGCCTCCGAAGAAGTTTGTCAGGATGCTAAGCTCGGGGTCTCCACTGCTGGTGAGTAGTTTCTCTCTTTCACACACAAACACACACACACATACTCCGGCATTCATATATTTGTATGGATAAATGATTTACAGACACCGTTTCAGACAGGTACACACACCCAATCCCCACTCACCCGCCCACACACACTCAGAATGGCCTGTGACTTAATCAGGCGTCTGATTCATTAAATTATCGTATGATAAACGAGTGAACTTTATGAATCAGCTTCCGTTGCACAGACATATCTTCCTGCCTACTAATCCATTATTTACATATCATGTAATGTAACCTCATAGCCTATGTACAGCATGTATATATGGGGAAAAAAAATAATGCAGTCCTTTTTTTTTTTTTAAAATAAAGCTGTTTATGGTCAAAGTTAGGTGGAAAAATGAACAGATTCTAACATCATCTGTGGGTAGGAATGGGGTTTTTATTCATTTTTATATTTCATTTTAGTCATTTTTCAGTACATCAGCTTAGACTGAAGTCAGATTGAATAAAAGCTTCATTTCTAAATGGAAGTGAGCCAAATTTCTGTCCTGAACACTAAAAGAAAATGTTAAAACTGCATTTTATTTGGTCTGTACTCGTACTCCGCGCAATGTCATTAAAGTTCTAAATAAAGAATCTAATCTAATCTAATCTAATCTAATCTAATCTAAAAAGGGTTAATGAAAATCCCTTCTGCCCAAATAAGACTCCAGATCAGAGCTTCATGGATCCTTTTGTGTAAAAATGTGCTTATTACTCAACTCAAAAGATCCATATACATATGTGCTTTCTGGTTCACATTAAATTGTTGACACCAAACCCCATTACCTGTATTTTAGTACGAGGGTTTACCTGTGTGCAAGTGTTATTATTAACATTATTTGATTTTTATCATTACTTACACTAAGTATTGTTGTATTGAAGTATTGTTACTCACTTCACTTGAGTCAATGTATGAAGGGCTCAAGAAAATGAATTAGATGTGCAATGGCGATCAAATTAGATTTTGTTCACAAGCAAAAGTACTATGATTTTATTATGCTCAAAAAAGTACTGTTACATGAACCATGTACTCAAGTACTGTAATGAACGTATATGTAGTTTGTTACGTTCTAACACTGCTTATATTATTCTACTTATAATGTCTGTTGGAATTATTGATGATATCAATTTCTATTAGATATGATATGATATGATATGATATCATATGATATGATTTATTTCTCCTCTAATATGTCAACATACATCGCTCCATTCATGTTTCCTTTGATGAAAAGGGGGAAAAAACGATGCACTGTTGGAAGTGTGTTAAATAAAACTAAAAACGAAAGTGTTCAAATATTTATTTTCCCTCACTGTATTGTAACCACTTGTTGTTATCAATCCAGTTGGGGATATCATTTTTTTCTTGTGTTTGCAGACCATGCACCGGGCAAGTATTGACGAGGCAGAGAAGAAATGCCCAGAGTCTGACGGCATGAGACCCTACCACAAGGAAAGGACAGTTTTATACTTCAGTCTGGCCATGGTTAGAGAAACATGCCTGGATAAAGATGAAGAAAATCCACAGGTGCCAGAAGAGTCTGAATGGGAGAGCAGTAACATGGAAGGCGATTCTTTTACTGATGAGGAAATTCTGCTTGTGTCCATGACTAACACAAGTGTGGCGATTGTGCAAGCAAGAGGATGTGATGCCCAAAACCCCTGCAGCTGTTGTGGCAGCACAGGGTGCACCATCGATGACATTGTCATGCCCAATAAGCAGAGTCAGATCACATCAGGTGAGGGCTAAAGCAAAGACTTTCATTTAGTTCTGTTCAGGATGTGTATTACATCAGTGACCTCCTAAGCTCCTAACAGAAGCAGCCAATCACAGCAAGACTGGACTCTTGTAGCCGCACCACATAGCCACAGCCATTCCACACTTCTGTAAACATTCTTTAAAACATTGACTCACACACATTTAGTTAACTCCAGAGCCACAAGCATGGTTGTACATTTCGTTCCACATGCCAAAATGAGAGATTTCTTTTTCCTGCAATATTGAAAAGTGATTTGAGAACATTTTCAAATAAGCAACACATTAAAACTTCAGCATTTATTGAATGTATTGAAACTTGTTGATACAGTTTATATACAGTCAACATATAAGGTAGGACTAGAAGACTAGTCCTCTAGTGTCAGTTTATGTATCCATAGTGGTCATCCCGCTTCTGTTTCTTCAGTTTGCAGAGAATATATTAAAAAAAACTTTGAAAGAGGTCAAGTTTTGATCCAGAGTTTACTGCAAAAAGCCATCTGTCCTGAAAATATCCCCCCTCCAAGAAGACAAAAGGCTTGCATTAGTAATCCCACCACAGGTTAGTACAGAATCAAATTCTAAGCAACATGGATGCCTGGCTAATAAGTATAAGTAGAAAGTAGAAAGTACATGTACAAGGTATATGGACACGTGACTAATCACACCCATATGGGCTTGTTGAACATCCCATTCCAGATTTAATCCCCATTTTGCTGTTATAATATCTTCCACTCTTCTGGGAAGGCTTTCCCCAAGTTTTTGGAATATAAGGTCAGGCACTGTTGTTGGAGAAGAAGGCCTGGGGTGCAGAGAGTTTCAATTCATCCCAAAGGTATTCAGTGAGGCTAAGGTCAGGGCTCTGTCCAAGCCACTTGAGGTCTTCTACACCAATCACCAGTGCTTCAAGCTATTTGGCAACAGTTTGGGGAAGGCCCACAAATGGGTGTGATGGTCAGGTGTTCACATACTTTTGGTCATATCATGTAAATTCTAGTAGATTTTCAGGTCTGTGAAATTGTGCTAAGTTCAGGGCTTCACTGTAGAAGAGGAACTACCAGGATTATATATAATATTTTAACAAATCATGCAGTTTTAGTGAATTTTTTTTTTTAGATTTTACAGTGCTTATACTTTTTTATTGTATGATATCAAACTCCAGCTCCAAATTTAAAGCATGCATACTGCCTGTCTTACAGCGAAGATCACAATCTACTACTACATATCAAATGCAGAAGAAGATTTCGACAAAGGTGTTCCTGTTGTTTTGAACTTCAGTGGCTCAACAAGCTTTCTTAAATGCATATGTCAGAATGACTGCCCAGTTTTGACTCTTGAGGTAAGAAATAATCCTTTCAAGAATCCAAAAATGTAGTGAAACAAGGAAATTTGTAAAACATGTGACAGTTGCGAGTACAAATACAGAGATGGTGTGCATCATGACTGAAACCCAACAAAAAGTGGTGCTGTGGACACTGGTAGCTCAGTGGTTAAGATTTTGGACTACTTCTTGGAAGGTCATGAGTGGTCAAGAGTGTCTGTGTGAGAATGGATGAGATTGGGTAAGAGTGTCCGCGAAGGTCATGGGATTGGTCAAGACTGTCTGCGAGAATGGGCGAGATTGGTCAAAAGTGTCTGCGCAAGTGGGCAGGATTAGTCAGGAGTGTCTGCAGCAATGAGTAGGATTGGTCATATACAGTCAGCATATAGACACCTAGGAGACTACTATAATTGGCCCAACATATGTACGGAGGGGTGGTATTGGTCAAGAATGTCTGTGAGAATGAGCAGGATTGGTCAAGAGTGTCTGCGAGAATGGGTGAGATTGGTCAAGAGTGTCTGAAGGAGGTGGCGGGATTGGTTATATACAATCAGCATATAGACACATTATAGAATGCTACTATAATTGGTCAAGAGTGTCTACGGAGGGGGCAGGATTGGTCAAGATTGTCTACAAGAATGGGCAGGATTGGTCAAGAGTGTTTGCACAAGTGGGCGGGATTATTCAAGTGTGCCTGCAGCAATGGGCAGGATTGGTCAAGAGTGTCCATGGAGGGTGTGGGATTGGTCAAGAGTGTCTGCGAGAATGGGCAGAATTGGTCAGGAGTGTCTACTGAAATGGGCAGGATTGATCATGAGTGTCTGCGGGGATGGGCAGGTGTCCTTCCAGTTTGTCCAGTGGCCAAAAGTGGGATTTAAAAAAATGATCATGCACATACCTCTAGCCTCTGTGACAGTCTATAAACATTTTAAGTCATGCTGAATGTCACATAGTCTTGAAGACATATTTAATTCATCTGAGGGCCTTTTATCAGTTCTGAATGAAGACAACTGCTGAAGAACCATGGAGGATGCTAACATATTAACTGAAGTCCAGATTATTCAACACTATAACACAAGATTGCATAGACTGAGATCTTAGTATTCACATAAGAACCAATGGGCTACAAAGTTCTGTTGTGTTGGTTTTCTGTTTCAGTCCTGTGACAAAGGCAAGCTGCAGTCTATCTGTAAGGACGACCCGAGCACATGGCCTTTTGTCTTCTACCTGAAAACTACAAAGGACAACCACCGTCGCTTTGAGTCGGCCGCGTACAGTGGTTGGTTCATCCACACGAAACCTTCTGGCTTGGTGTGCGTGGACCAAGGAACAAATTACAAGGAAAGTAACTTCTACGTCATCATCCACTTAGGAAATGAATAAAAATATTTCTTAAATATTTTCACCCATAAACTTGGGTTGAAATGAAAAGGATTTCAGCAGCAAGATATTCAGATTTGTAAGATCTATGAATTCATTATCATCAGCATAAACACAGTGGTGTTGAGTTACCATCTGACATTAATCCACCCAATTACATTTTTCTCTCATTGAGATTAAAGTCACGCTTGACTTAAAATGTTACTCATGCTAAAAATAATTATCCCTGATTTTGTAATTATTAGCCACATTAGCATTCTGTTAAACTTTTGGACATATGAATCAACTTTTGATTGGCATTAAATGCCCATGTTTACTCAGAGCTGATATGCACCTTTTAACTGCTATTGCAGTATTAAGTAAATATGTATCATATCACGATTTATTGCTTTTTACATTTTCACATTCATTTTTTTTATAGCATGTGCTTTTCTTTGCTACATCACCTGCAAAAATGTATTGTGTACAAATCTATTCTGTATTATTTCTGAATGTTATTGTTTTAAGAATTTAGTGTTCCCAGAATGTTTTATGTCAAGTATATGATTGTTGTTTTTGTGCTTAAATTGTGCATAAATGTCATTATTTTTTTATGTTTTTATAGCATAAATGAAAAATGTTTTATACCAATATCTTTAGTTCTATTGAATATTTACATCTATCCACACAATACATGAGAAAGTCTATCGTTATTTCATTTAGCTAATTCTGCAGTTTTGTACACATTAATGTTTTTTTTATGACTTTCACACAATAAAAATGTGTAGGTATGTTGGCAGTATTCATCCTTCTTCCTTCATCTGTTCATATGTATACATAATTATTTATTGCTGCTAGATTGTGATTATCATTCCTTCTTTGTTGGAGGATTTGCAGTGTTTACCAGTTAAATAAAATTCCATTAGCTTACTTTTCTTGTTAGGAACTGTGTTCATGGCACCTAACTGAACATTGTTTTGGCATTACAGTTGACTTTACAAATGATAGTAAGCAAAAGGTAATCCTGAACAGCATTAGTTGTGATAGAAAGAATTGCCTATGAGCTCATGCTATTGACCAAATGCTGTTGATCCTGTTAGGGATCACTACCACGGATCATTGGTCCGCCTATTTGATTTTGGCACAGTTTTTGCACCGGATGCCCTTCCTGACGCAACCCTCCCCAGTTATATCCAGGCTAGGGACCGGCACTGAGAGCGCACTGTTGCATGGGTTCCCCGGCCCACAGCGGTGAGAGCGCTGTGGCCTAAACACTAGTCCTCCAGGGACCCATGCTAATGACCAAATAAGAGTGGAATTTCTTGTGAATAAAGCCACAGAAACTTGCTTGACTTAATGTTCCCTTTAACTTTCATTTCCCTTTTCATTCCTCACTGAGACGTGCATTTCTTGACACATTGTGACTACATGAGTTATCCGAGTTTCTATGAAATTGAAATGCTTACTGAACCACCACAAAATTTAAGCACTGATTAAAAGCGCCTTGATGGTCTGTGTTGAGAGCACAGAAGAATAAAAAGACAGCAACTGAGCTTTCCTTTAACGATGCATGTTACTTTCTGGCTTCTAGACAGACTTCCTTTTTTCTACAGACCCAGTGAAATCAGATCATATCACATGAATGCTAATGCAGATGTTCAGCCCACTATTAACCCTATAAAACCACATACCCATATACTGTTGCCAGAGCCGTTACAGTCTGCCAGAAGAGCAACATGGAACAGGTAGAGTACTGTCTATCTGTGTCTGTCTCTGTGTGTCTATCTGGCTGTCTGTAGAGGCTACTCAAGTGGTTTAAGGAAAAGCTGTCCTGAATCAGTTTAGTCTCAGTTTATTTCACTTCATTTAAGATGGTCAGCAAGTTTGTTTTCAATCATTCGATTTTGTGTCTCTGAAAATGTTTTGCTGTTTTTTTTTTTTGTTTTGTTTTTTTAAGGAAAGTTCTGTAATTCTGTAGGATGATAGAAAAGCTCCTGATGATAAGAGAAATTTGTCTGGATGCCAAGCTTAGGGTCTCTAATGCTGTTTAAAGTGTTAGCATTTAGATCCATTAACCCTTTGGGGCCTGTGCTGACGCGTGCGTCGGATAAACTGCTTTGACAATAATTATAATGCAGTTGTTTGTAAATTAAGGTAAAGTAAATATTGTCCCTTGTCTAAAACGGCTGATTTGGGAGGTCTAATCCTCCTCCACCTATCTAAGTGAAATGATAGGCAAAACACAAACTTACTTTAATTAAGGTATAAGACTTTGCGTCCTTTGGAAGATGGCAGGCAACAAAACCACTAAGGAAGCTCTGTGCCTTATCCTAGATGGTGATCAGTGATCAGTGTCAATTCTACTCATTCTTTCTCTATTTCTCAGATTTATTTATTTTTTAGCATGGCAAAACACTAGGTATAGGCAAAGCTCCTTTTCTTTGCTGGTAGAGATACATATTAATGTTTATTAATAATATTAATGATGTTAATGTTAATATTATTAACTTGGAAATGTTTAATGATAAATGTAAATGAACTAACTCCGCTACAATAATATGTAATTATATAATTGTTATATAATAATAATAATAATAATTATTATTATTATTATTATTATTATTGTTATTATTGTTATACATAAGTCATGTAAACCGTAAATGTTCAGAAATCTTGCGAAAGCACGGGAAAGCATCTACTGTGGCTGAAACAAATCGCTGAAATTTGTTCTTCAACGTCTTGGATATGCAAATGTTATGTTATATGCAAAAGTATTATTGTAGCAGTGCTACAGCTGCACTCCCCGTTGAACTGCAGGACGTTAGACAACGTGAAACTGTCTAAAAATTAAGAACTGTAGTCAAAATGTGTGCCATTTCTTTTACACGCCACATAGACTTATAAAGGCAAGCATTTATCTTTATAATCTAGCTTTATGGCTCAATAAGCTGCTCTGCACTTATATGTACACTTAGAAGCAACGACAAGATCTCAGTGCTAGATGGGCTATACATTTAGGAATAATATAACACCTGGCTAATTATAGTCTAAAAAAAATTGACAGCATCATGCTGCACTATCACTTGTAGCTGTGACAGACGTTAGAAGCTAAATCAGTACATTTCTTCTTATGTTTGCAGACTATACAGCAGCGGAGTATGGCTGAGAACAATAATGAATGTCTGGAGCCTGACAACAAAAAGGGGAACAGCTTCTTGCACTTCCATCTGGCCACGGTTAGAGACGTGTATCTAGATGAAAAAGGAGAAGATCCACAGAAACCAAGAGAGTCTGAATGTAGTACAGGCAGCAAAGAAGCCGTTACAGAGGGCAATGCAGAAGGCTGTACAGAGGGCAATACAGAAGGTGAATGCTCTGTGGATGAAGTGTTGTCTAAGAGCGAGAATTATGGCATGACTTGGTGCACCTACACCAAACAATGTGAGATTACATCAGGTGACACTAAAGCAAAGAATCACATACTTCTTGTTTGTTTGTTTAATATGTGGTACAGTGATGACAGTGCTCAGTCATATTGGTGAGCATTAAATTGAGTTAAGAACTTGTATCCACAATATTCATTCCTATACGTCCAAGAAAACTACCATTGAAGTGTAAAAAAAAAACGTTATGCTAAATACTAATGCGACCTCTAAAATGACTGAAACTTGGGGACATACGTAACCATTAAAACGTGGTCTATCTGAGAAAGTTTGAAGGAAGTTTTTCTAATGTTTAATGATAAAGATCAGCTTTGCTCTAAATGTCCGTGCTCTCCAGGAACTGCCAGGTGATTTCCCTCGGAATTAGTAGAGGTTCTCATGTGCTTGTTTATTGCTGAGTACAAACAGCACAGTTATCACCTAGTGATCATAACCCCAGCTAGGTAGTCTATACATGTCATGTTTGTCATCTGGCCATTTTCATCAACTCAAGTGTCTAAGGCCTTTTTTATCCACTTCCTCAGCTTCTCGGAAATAATATAAATGTGATGTAGCATGTACATATCATGGGGTTATGATCACAAAGTTACTTTGCTACTTGCTTCGTGGTCCTCCACTTGATCGTAAAACTGTTACATACATAACCTTTCCATCTACTTCTTTAGGTTCCAGACATGAGAGAATGAGGATCACTCAAAGATATGATATTGTTCTCTGTTGTCCTGAATTCTCTCTATTTTACTGAAAATAACTGTCACTCAAACTCAGCATAGCTCATATGGGGTGCAATATTCAATCTATAAAATCTGGCAATGGTAGATATAATGTCTCTTAGTGCTGCCCAAGGGATAGCCATAGTACACACTGAAGAGCATTTAATGGAAGTAGAGAGCTCACACATTCAAAAATTTGTCTGCAGTGACTTCCTTTACCCTTTAGACAGCCATGTGAAGTGGACACCTGGCTTAAGTGGTGTACAATAATGAGCTGTAAGTGAATTTGTATTTTCAGTGTTTTCATATTCGGCACTTCAGATGCATCATGTTTTGGAAACACTGTCATACCCTGATCTGGCACAAAACTGTTTAATTGCTCTGGATGTGTGCAGCAGCACCAATGTGGCCAATGTGGTATATCCTGCTTACCTCCATTCATCCACTGTCGGTTTCGAAAAAAAAAAAAAAAGTTTTGCAGGAATAGTATGATTGCTAGATCTCCACCACCTGTACCACCCCATATTTCTATTGGGTTATTCATTCATACAGCCATGTCAAGTGGAAAATCTAGTTAATTTCCCTAATGCGGCCTTAATACCATCCTGCAATATGCTTGCTGTTGCTTCTATGCCGCACTCCTGCATTATGCTCTGATACTCAGACTGTTCTGATGGCAGGCTCTCGGCACTCAAAGGTGGGCTCCCTGCCCAAGTTTAAAGAAAGGGAAGCAGCCACTGTGAGTGCATGAGGGAGTGTCTATGTATATACTGCAGATATACTAGGCTCATCAGAATTCTGCTCTTCATGACGCTGTTACCTTGATACTAACTACTCTCACATTTGTATCATGCAACTCACTTTGCAATCCAGCATCCAGTCAAGGCACTCACTCTTCTGCTCTCGGGGCAGCCAAGCTCCGTTCCTGCTGCATCTATACAGCAACCTCAACTTCTGCAGCCACATACCCTCAGAGATAATAATGATTATAATGAATAATCGACAGTATTCATATAGTCTGCAAGCCTCACTTATATAATGCAGTCAAAGATGCTCCAGTGCCTAACAATTTGAGTATTGATCATTGTCCATCAGCTAACGTCCAACAGCTCGCCATCCTGCCCTGAGATACATGGGAATTCACAACAAGTGAAATAAGAATTTGATTAATTCATAACGTGCTGTGAACTTTTGAAACTTCTCATGTAAGGGAACTGTATTTAAGTTTTTTATCCACTTCCTCAACTTCTCAGAGAAAAAAAAAAAAAACAACAAGAATGGGAAATAGTACAAATGTGACGTAGCAGGATCTTTTTTATAGGTTACCCACATAGGGTTATGATCACAAGGTTAATTTGTTACTTGTACATGTCAACAAAAGAGCACACAGAAAATCCCCCAAATTTTCCGTGCTGGTGGTCCAGAAAGTAAGGAACTAAAACAAAGTATAAGTTAACCAAGACAGTTACCTCTAATACGCCATGCTAAAGCAATGAACAATTGCATCCCTGAGTCCCAGTCAGAAGTTACAAGTACTATAAATCTCAGAATACAGAATAAAAAACCATTGTGGAAAATCCGGACTGGAAGATCTGCAATACACTTCAGTTAGGTATAACATTTAGAAATTTGTGGTTGATAAGATTCCTTAAGGCATTTTAATAAATATGGAGTAAACACAGACAACATATTTGGTACTTCATACAATCTGTCTGAACTGTTGCAATGCAATACAATACATTTTATTAAAGAGAAATATCCTTTAAACAGTATTTTGCAACAATATGTTCCTCAAAAATAAGTGAAACTTACCCAGTTTATCTCTGCATGCAATTGTTTTCCATGCAAGTGAATATGTGCATAGGGACATTTTTTGTGAGATAACATGGGATTATTTTTCCCCCCCCAGTTTGCCAATCTATTATCAAACACGATGAAAGATGTCAGGTTGTGATCCAGAGTTTAGGACACACAATCATCCATCCTGAAATCTTCCCATCAAGAAGAAGAAGGGAGTGCATGGATTTCTCCAAATCTGGTCAGTACAGGATCATAATCAAATTTTAAAAGACACAGGGAAAGATGTACTACATTGTTCGCACTTGTTTTTAGGTGCATTTAAATCACATTTTGCACAAAAAAAAAAACTGTGTGTTATATACAAATCTGGTGTACATGCCTAAATGCACAATTTAAGCAGCGTGTATGCAGCAGCACATAAAATGCTCTTCTCTCCCTCATTCATGTACGTTTGAGGAAGGATGATGCAAAAAAAGGACAAATTCGGAGCAAAACAACGTTGGAAAGTGCAGCATTTGATGCACTAATAATTGTAATTAGTAACTTTTGTGTAAATTAGAGCCATGCGTGTTGTTCAATGGTATGCCGTATGTATGTTTCCTTTCACATCCAGCGAAGAAACAGTATGTACTTCTGGTCTACAGTTTTGCCTTATTAGTGCCAAAAAAATAAGTTCTGGTAGATTTTCTTTGAACCATGAATAAAATGTGCCACTTAGTACTTGCAGGCTTAAACATAGAATAATAGAATGTCTTTTAACAAATCATGCATTGTCCTTTGTGGGTTTTTTTTACTCTGCTTTTTCTGTTTATGTAACATATTTTAAGTTTTGCATGTTTTCTGTGTTTTAGATAGGATGACAATATACTACTACAAGTCAAACATAAAAGATCTGCGTAAAGGTCGGCCTGTCGTATTAAACTTTAGCGGTTCAAGTCAATTTCTGAAATGCACGTACAAGAACGACAAAGCAGTTCTCACTGCTGAGGTAAGGCACAATCCACTTTATATAGATTTGTATTTAATAAAGGTATTAGTAAAAAAATAAGTATTAGGTTTTCTTGTGTATAGGAGAGAAAGAATCGATCTATGCCCGAGTCTATGAAACGCTTCGAATGTGATTTCTAGGATCTTGGTTTTTTTTTTTTATACGGGTGAGCAGAAGCTAGTAATGGGAATTCCAGCTCTTTGTGAAGAGTCACATCATTTGGCTCAGCTCACCAGTACAATCTGACTGTTTCCTTTCTTCTAAACACAGTAAAACCATAGACAAAGATGTTTTTGACCAGTGATTTGCCTCTCTATGGCTGAGTTCTTTTTCATGAACATCTTGCTCTACCTTCTAATAAAAAAAAATATTGCTTTGCATTACATTTTTTAAATTTAAGTGAAATAGTTATAAAAATCAGCCAGGCATTGGCAAACACAGTAAGTGTCCCTGCATTAATGTTACTGTGAGGCTGTGTCTGTGAGCCTGTGCGAGATGCCAGACTGTGTGACACAAGAACATCAATTTCAGATGCATTGCGAATGCAATTTGTGGCCACATCAAGTTGTGTTTTGCACTGCACCTCCTTACGTACATACTATATCTGGCCCTGAGTGATTATTCAGTAAATCAGTTTGTGCTATGCTAAACTGGACGCTATAAGCCTTAACTGCAACAGCCTTCTAACACCAGTGCAAAGCTGAAGAAGCAAATGTCAGACACTAAACATATTGACTATGTTTGCTATAAGGGATAAGTTAAAATTTTGGCCAAAATGTTCATTTAATCTTAAATGCAATCCAAGAGGCTTCAGCACATTGGCACATTGGCAAAATTACTTCAAAATCATAAAAAAAAGTGCAGTAAAAAAAAAAATTGTGGGCTACTATTAAATTCTCCATTAGATCTTAGCATCCTTGCATGTCTTCAAAGTTCTGTATGCATGAACTGCTTATAAAAATCATTCGGCCAACTATCGAACTCACCTATTGTGTTGAATTTGATATTGCAGTGCTTTGATCAAGACGAACTGAAGTCTATCTGTAAGAATGACAAAACCGCATGGCCTTTTGTCTTCTTCCTCTCAACTACGAAGGACAACTTGTGTCGCTTTGAGTCAGCCGCATGCAGTGGTTGGTTCATCCACACAGGATCTGACTTGGTGTATGCATGTACTAGACTAGACGAAAATGTCAAAGAAAATACCTTCAGAATTATCTCTTCATAACAACTTCTGTAAAGGCATCAATCCCAATAGGCCCTACTATTTAGAGTTCATATGAAGAGACGTGGATTGAATTGCAAAGAGAATTCAGTTATAAGAGATTGATCATTATAACAGATGTAAATCTATCATAAGCAGAGAGAAACTGGTAGTGGGTTGCTCTTTGACAGTGATTTGTCCAATAACATTCACTGAAAATGTTAACCATGCTGAAAACAAATTCCCTTGTACCTCAGTTTATTAATTCTCAGTATATTGTTTGTTCTTACATGAGTGTATCCTTCACTTTTGCTTCATGTTGGAATTTTCAGAAGGTTTTTTCTGAATTAAAAGCCAATCATTTGTAGTGCTGAAAGAGATATTTGTTTTGATACTATTAAAATATTATTTCGTAAATATTACCAATATTTATTCAATGTACTATAATCGCTGTATATTTTATATCAATTTGATAGGAATATACTAGTATACTAGGAATACTGAGTTGTGAGCTTTTTTTTTTTTTTTTTTTTGGCTTAGAGCCTAAAAAGGCTAAGCAACTAAATTAACTGATTCCATTCGTCCATCTGCAGGTTTATATTTCTTTAAATGTTGTGAATGATGAATGTGTGATGTCACTATAATTGTAATTATGTACTATGTAACAAGCTACATTACACAGCTAACTTTTCTTGAAAAATCTGCAGTTTTCCATTGTATAATTAAATGTATCTTGTAATTATCCATGTGTGAATTCCACTTGAATATTCAGTAATATGTAATGTTTACAGCATTCAAAAATAAGTAGATCTTAGACTTGAGTCTGGTCTGAAGACTTCTTCTGTATTGACTTGGACTTGTCTTGGACTTTCTGGCATTTGTAATTGGACTCAGGCATTGGCCTCTCTAAATATGGTCTTTGTCTGTATTCTAATAAAAATAATGTACAATATTTGACAAGAAGTAATTCCTTCCGGCCGGGCTATGCACAGACTAACCTGGGCTGTAGAACAGGGCTCCGGGTGAAAAGGGACCCCCAAATTATTAGGGGGCCAAACACCGAAGGTGCATAAGCACCCTATTGTTAGGGGGCAAAGCACGGAGGGTGCATAGGCACCCTATTGTTATTCTATGTTTCTTATTATTCTTCTTCTGCTTCTTCTTCTTCTTCTGGCTAGGGTGTCTATAGCAGGTATAGACTGATTGGGGAGGGTCTAGGGAACATTCTGACCAACGACTTTGTGCACTGACACAAAACTTGCTAGGCATCTTCAGGACCATGACCTGAGGTTTCGCAACAAATTTTGTGCCAGCGACACCTACTGGTCAAAAGTAACAATAACATGCTAAAAAATGCTTACATCTAACTGGCATTTTTGCTACTCCTCCAAATTTTCTCCAATCTTCGCCAAATTTGTCTCACATCATCTTGACACCTGTCTAAACAATGCTGCAGCAATGCCACCCCGCTGCCCATTTGTTCTTCTAGACTTTTCCTCCTACAGTCAGAGAATTCCACCACTATCTGTTTTCAAAACATACACATCATGAGTGAAAATACAAATCACTCTTGAATCCCTTTGCCTAAAGTTATGGCTCTGTTTTTCTGTGATTGCTTAGGAAACAATTCTAGCATGTCTGTGAATGTATGGTTCAGTGTGTCTAGGTACTTGGCCCCCGCAAATGCTCCTTGGAGCTTTCATTATTACTATTATTGTACGTTGGTCATATTTGTGTTGTGTTTATTGCTTTAAGTTTTGACAGTGGGAGGGAATGCAGGTGCAGAGCAGTCATATGGGCTTTTGATATTAGCTAGGTAATTGTCATAATACCTTCCTCCATTGCTCCATGGTCCAGTTCTGATTCTCACGTGTACATTGTAGGCACTTTCAGCAGTGGACAGGGGTCAGCTTGGGTGCTCTGATGGTCCTCGGCTACACAGCCCGATACGCAGCAAGCTGCAATGCATTGTGTGTTCTGACACCTTTCTTTCATAGCCAGCATTAACTTTTTCAGCAATTTGTGCTACAGCAGCTGTTCTGTGAAATTGAAACACATGGGCTAACCTTTGTTCCCCACGTTCATCAGTGAGCCTTGGGCATCCATGATCCTTTTGCCAGTTCCCTGGTTGTCCTTCTTTTGGTAGG
The DNA here is from genome assembly GCA_037576675.1 of Pangasius sanitwongsei. Classification (NCBI taxonomy): domain Eukaryota; kingdom Metazoa; phylum Chordata; class Actinopteri; order Siluriformes; family Pangasiidae; genus Pangasius; species Pangasius sanitwongsei. The sequence continues at coordinate 14,056,321 of CM075027.1, forward strand.
TACTAACCACTGCATACCAAAAACATGCCACAACACCTGCCATTTTGGAGATGCTCTGACCTAGTCATCTAGCCATCACAATTTGGTCAAAGTTGCTCAGATCCTTATGCTTGCCCATTTTTCCTGCTTCCAACACATCAACTTTGAGAGCTGACTGTTCACTTGCTGCCGAATATATCCCACCCCTGGATAGGTGCCATTGTAATGAGATAATCAATGTTATTCACATCAGTTGTCAGTAGTTTTAGTGTTATGGCTGATCAGTATATATGGCCCCAGTAAAAAATTTCAGCCCGGGAGCCCCCACCACCCTAGATCCACCGGTTTTTGGTCTCGATCTTGACTATGTCTCATTTTCATTTGGACTTGATCTTGACTTGGTTTCAACCCCCTTAAGACCCAGTCTTGCCTTGATCTCAGTAGTCCTGGATGCCACAATGGCAGTCTTGAATACAGATCTACTTAAGAGCCGCAAAGCCAGCACTGAAAAACAATATGGTAAGAGCAGGTAGAGGAGGCTTCTGGATCGTTAGTCCACCTGCAACATTTTGCCTTCAGTTTTGCCTTCAGCGAGTGAAATGCAGCTCAGTTAATTTCATTTCAGGTGACTGACTTGGCCATTTCAGAACATTCCACTTCTTTGCCTTTAAAAATCTTGAAGCATTTGGATGAACCTGAGCAGATAATATAGGCCTATACACTTCAGAATTCATCCTGCCACCTTTGCCAGCAGTCATATCATCAGTAGACACAAAGGGGTTTTCTTTACTATAATGTGGTCTTCCTGTTTTTGAGGCTTACCAGTTGTTTACGTCTTGTGGTAAACCCTCTGTATTTCCTCTTCTGAAGTCTTTTTTTGATTGTTGGTTTGACACACATATATAGATATTATTCTTGATCTGGCCAACTGTTGTGAAGGGGAAGTCTTCTTCACTAGGGATTCAACTGTCATCCACCGGAGTTGGTTTCTGTGGTCTTCTGATCCTTTTGGTGTTCCTGAGCTCACCAGTGCTTTCTTTCTCTTTAAGTATGTACCAAATAGTTGATTTGGCCACACCTACTGTTTTTGCTATCTCTCTGATGGATTTTTATTGATTGTTCAGCCTAATAATGGCTTACGACCCTGGCAGTGACAGCTCTGGACTTCATATTGAGAGTTAACAGCAACAGATTCCAAATGCAAATGCCACACTAGAAATCAACTCTAGAGCTTTTATCTGCTTCCTTATAAGTAAAATAATGAGGGAATAACAAAGACTTGGCCATGGAACAGCTGAGCAGCCAACTGTCCAAGTATATGTGGTCCCTTAAAAAGAGGGGGACCACATAAGATTTGGATGTAAATACCCTCAAATAAAAAGCTGAAAGTCATATTCATCATTAAAGGTCCATTCCTATATACTGTGGTAGAGCGCTAAAATAAGAATAACTTTAACCTTATCAATGTCCAAATATTTATGGACCTGACTGTATTATTATTAATAATAAATTATTATTATTACTAGCTTTTCTCGAAGGAGTCCAAAGAAGGAGTCTAAAGCGCCATAGTAAAACTATATGTGTGTATATATATATATATATATATATATATATATATATATATATGTGTGTGTGTGTGTGTGTGTGTGTGCGCATGTTTTTATTCATGGAGCCATCGCCATTGATGCATATAGCCCACACAGACCACATGCAGTCCACAGGGTAGCATCCACTGGGGTCTCCAAATATAATCATTTAATATAATTAATATAATATTAGTATAATTAAAAATATATATTACCTTGTACATTATTGCATAGTGTGCGTTTTTCATCATTCTTAAATAAACAATGAAATCATGTGGACATTATAATGAAATGCTTAAAGGACCTCACTTTGACTAGCAGCAGCACAAAAAAAAAAAAACACCTGCATCCAGCTTAAATCTGAATATGAATATTTGAAACACTACATAATTACAGATATACAATAGATAGTAGCATTGCATTACACCCCTAGAATACACAAAGATGAAACAAGTCATTTCTTGTTCAAACTTTGACTCCAGGTGAATGGAGCTGAGATTGTTGTGTCTGAAAGAACTTTATTTGCACAGGTGTAAGGTATAAGCAACATTTATGTATAGCCTATTCTCATTTTCTCCTTTTCCTGAACAGTTGTCTAGTAAACAGCACAATACCCATACAAACTCACTTATTCACTTCCCCATTATGTGATGTCGGTCATTGTTCTGTAAGTGATCTACAATGATCCGCCTATTCAGCCCGTGTGCGAGCACTGGTATGAAGTCATTGGTTTATGAGTAAGTTAATGAAACAAAAGAAACAGGACTAGCCAAGATGTATTGCAAGGGTACAAAGTGAGAGGAAAAAAAAAAACAAAAAAAAAAACAGAACATTTGCCCAATGTTGCATCTTTCTTTTAAAAAAGCAGGCTCATGTGATCCAGTTTAGCAGCTCTTCAAGTTTAGAAGCTGTGAGTAGCTGGGCACGATGCCGAGCGACGTCCATTCTCCAGCACAAGATCTGCCCGAGCATCATATGCTCAGATCATGAAAGTGAAGACACTGCAAAAGACCTGCTTGAGCACACTAGTATTACACTGAAAATTATTCGGTAACCAATCATGCAAGGTAAGAGGCTCTCAAGCTTATGATGGATTAATATCATAGAAAATATTAAACGTGGAAAAAAAAAAGGTGGAGTAGAAGTGGAAGGGTTTTTTTTTTTTTTTTTCAGGAACCCAGTGTGGGGATTTCCCACAAAAATCAGAAATGATGAGGCTGACTCTACATGTTTCCGTAGCTGCTGTTTCCTCTTTTATGTCACTTCTTTTTTTCCTCAATGTGCTTCACAATCCAGTGACATCATAGAGAATCAGAACGTATGACTAGTCCAGCCCACTCTAAGCTTTTCAAATGTAATAAAATCCCGTGTTACTGCTGCAGTCGGTACTGACATCCAAGACAGCAACATGGCACAGGTATTGTCCAGTCATACTTTCTTTTGAGATGTTAGCTTTATAAAATATCTGCCTCTATGTATGAATGTGCGTATCTGTTCTTTGAAATTGCTCAGATAGCTTAGAGAAAACATGCCCTGGTTTGACTGAGTTGTTTGATTTGTTTGTGTGTTTTCCAGATCACGTAGCACGTGTTTAAATTGTGTCTTTAAAAAAATATAGTGATGGTTTTTAGGATAGTTCTGTAACGCTGTAGGAAGCAAAGAAAGTCGCTTGATATTAAATAACATAGAAATTCAGGATCTGACTCCAAAGACGTTTGGGCTAAGCGTAGGGTCTGCGCTCCTGCTTGGTAGTTTGATTCTTACGCACACACACACTCACACATGTACACGCGCACGTACACACACCCACACCCCGCACCCACACAGCAGCGTGCCTGCCCTGGCTCCCATTGTCTGTGTTCCTGTTTAAAGTCTTAGCACATTAAACCATTAATAAGAGTTTTGCATTAGCAGTAGGCTTTGCTCCTTATGCACGTTTGCTTACTATAGACATAGAAAACATGCATGCATGCACACACACACACACACACACACACACACACGGACTCATGCTTTTGTGGTCTATTTACTGTGCAGACAAACGTACTCTAGCTGAACTAATTTCTTAATGTTACACATTGTCTCCAACTCGACTTTTTAGTTCTGTTATATTTAATAGGTTCCGCTTACCTCTTATGTATTTACATATTCAACTTTTACAAAGGGTGCACAGAGAAGTACCTGCACATATTAAAATCTAATCTAGCACATTCTGAGTAATTATTGCATTTTGGCTTTCTGAGCAATTATTGCATCATTGCAAGTACTACTGTACAAACCTGGTAGTTTCCACACAGGTCACCATGTACAGTAAAATCTGACATAAATCTATGTAACAGAAACCGTTTGTATTTCACACAAATTTACGTAGTAAATAGTATGTGCTTACCGTACTGTAAAACAAAGCACTGCTAAGTTATTTAATGATGTGCTTATTTAAACATAGGTCCTACAGAATGAATGAATGAATGAATGAATGAAACACCCTTCTATAACTTTATACAAGGGTGAGTCTAATGAAAACCTTTTTTTTTTTTTTTCCATTTTGCATTGCATTGTATTGTAAATAGGTGTCACAAAAGTGTGCCACGTTTTCTACGCAATCTCGATTTTGTTCAGTGCAAATGTTCACTTAAAAAGTGTCCAGATTCCTCTGAAAAGAAAAATTCTTCCTCTTGCATGCACAGGCCACTGACTCACTGCCTTCTGCAATTCTTCATCTGACGAAAAGATGGTTCCACCCTACTTTGTCCCTTAGGAGTCCAAAAACATCCCGGCAGGATGTTGTGTGAGCGATAAGCGATGACGCATATATATTACCGCACAGCTACATCTGTTTTTTCTCATTTTTGTCGCACTTTTAAAGTTCCCATTTAACCATACATATATACACATGCACGTACATAGATGTAAGTTGGAGCCGTACTGTACTCTACGTTCTCTAACTTGCACTTTGCAATAAGCGGCACTTACCTCTCATTCTCTCGGCCAGTCGGTTTCTCCCTTGGCGTTATCTCTCTGAGTATTCCAGATCTCTCACCATTTACTGAACTACAGACGTGACTGAGAGATTCTCCCAAGATGACAATGGTGTAGTAATTTAACTACCATGTTTAACTCCAGCCTCACTATCATGGCAGCGTGACACCGGAATTAAATATTAAATGCAGAGTACTTTGAGTTATTTTAGTGGAGGATTTAGAAAGACACCTAATGTCGTGGCATGCATGCACATGAGCACAAGAAGGTAATCGGGTGAATCTCATAACTCTGGATTTCTAAAACCACAGCTACATTTGTAACTGGCATTTCCAACAAATATCTTTAGTTCCTGTTTTTATTTGTGTGTGTTCATGTACAATAGTCCTTCCTGGATGCTTTTTGCTAAAACGCGGGAACATGTAAACATCTAAAAAAATGTAGTTATTAAATTCTAGCTTTGCTTATATTCTTGTAGATGCTTATGTCTGGCTTTAATCCGTGGGGTTTTTTTTTTTGTTTTTTTTTGTTTTTTTTTTGCATTGTGTTGCCAAGAATATGACATTTTAATCTCTCCCCAATATGGCATGAGAGTGTACTATGATATTTGTGGTCTCAGAGGTGACAAAACAAAACTGAGTTTTGGTTCCTGGAAAATGTGCATCAGTGTGCAATACCAATACCTAAGCACCGACAAAAAAATGGTATAATAAAGGGACTTATTACAGAGAGAAAATCTGAGAATTAAAATACTAATCACTGTCTGAAAATATAAGGTTGGTTTTGAAAAAAAAAAAAAAAATGACTGGAACACAAACACATTCAGACTGCTTTTAAATGACTTGGATTTGCACAGTCCATTGGACTGGATAGCTGGAGGTGTGATCCGAAAATACAGACATAGCATAAACCTGTACCATTACATTTAACCGTGACTGCAGTTTGGCCTTTTAATCAGCCTAAATCAAGATACATTTTGTTTGCATTTGGAACACCAGGTCAGCATCACTGAATACGTGAAGTCTGAAAACAAAAAGGAGAACATCTTCTTACGCTTTCATCTGGAGATGGTTAGAGAGGCACATCTGGACATAAAAGAGAATCTGAGTGAATCAGAAGAGTCAGAATGTCAGAGCCACAGTACAGAAGCTGAATGTGTCGTGGATGGAATACTTCAGCAAGAGACGAGAGGTGAGTTCAATGAATCTGCTGTGCCCACAAAGTACTGAGATTACATGAGATGAGCAAAGCTATGAGTTGTCTGGCATGGCATGGTACAAAGATGACGATGTGCTGTGACAGATAGACGAGGGAGATGCACTTAAATTCTGTTCTTTGCGCTGCTATGCCGAAAACATCACAACGATGAAGATGTTAATGAGTCTTTTAGATCTGCCTTTATGGGTTATAGCTATATTCAATTTTTTTTTTTTTTTTTTTTAAAAGGAGGACGACAGAAGAGCAGCGTGTATGCACAACATTACAGCATAAACATACCGTGATATCCATGTTACATTTATACTTAACAGCAATTAGAGACATACAGTATTTAAATAATGGTTCCTCCCTGCCTCACTTCTTCATCTTGCCTTTTAGGCAAAATATGAACTTGGCACCCAAGTGGTGCAACAGAAAAGCATTTGCCCTGTCTTTGGTAGACTGCCAGTTTGAATCTTGAGGATACAACAGCCATCTGTGGCTGGGAGTCCAAGATAGCAAAATGGCCGTGCCCTCTGGGTGGGAGGACAAATTATGTAATAACACATGGGAATGCCATATAATATTTGTGTCATAACCATTCCATTGTTTTTCGCTTGGCACAGGGTCCTTTAAAAAGGATAAAGAATGCCAAGTGCTGATCCAGAGTTTACACCAAACAACCATCTGCCCTGAAAATATCAAACCAGTAAGAAGAAAGGCTTGTCTGAATAATTCCACATCAGGTCAGTGTTGGATCGTATTTTATCTGCATTTTTCTAAGCCACAGTGTTTTCCGTTTCTTCCATGAACTCACTGAAATTGTACCAAATCCAAGTTTCACTGTAGGATTAAACGTGAAATAATGTACAATAAGCTTTTCACAAGCGATACAATGTCGATGGGAATCCTCTTTTTCTTGTGTTCGGTTTTATTCTTTTTATAATGCACCACAGCAAGATTACAGCTTTCATATCTCCTGTCTTTTAGATGACATCACCATCTACTACTACAAGTCAAATATGTTAGAAGATCTGGGAAAAGGTGTTCCTGTTGTATTGAACGTCAGCAACTCCAGCCAGTTTCTGAAATGCACATTCAGAAGTGACAAAGCAGTTCTGACTGTCGAGGTAAGAGAGAATCATAGTGTGAAACATGAACATGGATTCACAGTGATTTCGTTTTAGCAGTCCTAATACAGCAAACAGACTTTAAGCCACTGATCAATCCACCCATCTACTCTCTTTTTTATGCTAGCTGGAGATGAGTGTATATGGCTTATGGTAATTCTACTTCATGTAATACAGCTGAACTGTACAGTATGAGTCAACAATATATAATTCATTAAACTTAGAGGTGACTGGACTTGTGATTAATTCTTTTAACTCACCCAAAGGACTTCGTTAGTTCTAAATGATGACTTGGATAAGTGGGGAACTTAAATAACCTTAAAGATTACAATGCAAATCTCGCCAACATGGCTTACTATTATAACAGAGTGGTAAACATCGATCATCATTCAGTTCAGTAGGTTAGAGTTAACACATTTTTTTAATATATTTGCCTGCAGACCGATCAAACTCATCTGTTTGTATTGAATATTTTATTTTTCAGTGCTGGGAAAAGGATAAACTGGATTCGATCTGTAAGAATGACCCAAGCACATGGCCTTTTGTCTTCTACCTCACATGTACCAAGGACAGCTGCCGTCGCTTCGAGTCAGCCGAGTGCAGTGGTTGGTTCATCCGCACGGAATCTAACTACGTGTGCATGGCTGAACAAAAAGATAAAGATAAGGATTCAGAGAAATATTCCTTCCTCATTTCGCGATCGCCCAATAAAACAAAGTCAAAGTGATGTATGATCATAAAAAAATGGGCTATACAGAACTGTGGAGTCTAATGCTGTGTAATTAAGCTATAGGGAAATATTTCTCATTCTACAACTTGCTTTTTGACATTTAGGTGTCTGTCCAGTTATGTATTCTTCCCATTCTAATGATATATTCATATACATATATGTTACATTTGCATTGCTGCTGAATATCACTAATAATAACGATATCATTGAATATTTTTTATTCATTTTCTATTCAGAGGTGTATAGGATCTGTTGTTTAACCTTTAACTGCCATTGCAGTAGTAAGTAATATGTATCATATCACAAGTTAGCAATTTTACATTATGAGTATTGTGTGTCTGTGCATTTCTTTGCTATGTCAGCTGCAAAATATTTTATCTTTAAAAAAAAAAAAAATTATATACATTTTTCTCCCTTCTTCATTTTTCTCCATTCTTTCTCCATTCTTATAAGCACAGATGGTCACAAAAATTAAAGAAAAAAAAAAAAAAACAGAAAGAAGAGAGAAAAAGCTGTGTTCATCTGTAGGAGATACAGTAATTTGCTGACATGGTTTTGGTCCACTTTGTACTCTTAGACAGATGAGTCGCTACAAATCAATATTGCAGCTGTTCTGACCGATCACCATTATCGTACGATGAAACATTTTATTCTGGTGGGAGTGGTCTATTCCAGGATGGCCACGCCCCTTCAGTGGGCACTAAGGAATAACTTCAGTCGTCTCAGCTGAACCTTGTCTAAATTAGACTTGTACAAGCTAATTCTGGTGACTCACGGTCGCCGGACAACTTATTTACACACTTTACGTTGGTTTTTCCTTTACTTTGTGACACAAATTCATTAACTGAGGAACAATTCTCTCAAAATATTTCATTTTCTTATGGGCTGATTTTTATTTTGATACATTTCGAATATATTAAAAAAAAAAAAACATTTGTTTTGCGTTTTACATAAATATTTGTAATACTTAAATATTCACATTTATCAGCATAATATAGAAGCAAGTTTATATGTGTATATATATATATATATATATATATATATATATATATATATATATATATATATTCCATTGTTTTATAATACGCAAATTTGCAGTATCACGATAAACAGTCATTCATTGCAACACTCTCACACACAAGTAAAGTGTTTGAGCGTGTTAGCAAAATTCATTGGTCCATCTCTTCATGTGTACAGCCAAATATTTCTCATGCAGTTGATTGTCTTTTAATTGTGGATAATTACTTCTTACGCTCATTTCCTTCTGCTTCTGTCTCCAGAATGATTTGCATTGCTGATCAGTTCATTAAAATCCTGTTTGCTCACCATCGCTCTCATAAGCTTTGTTCACTGTTCCATTAGTATCTTCCTCATATGGGTTCTCAGGCTTGTCCGCTTTCTTGGCTTTCCTATAAACCAAAACAGTTGATTGAACATACAGGATTTAATTGAACATCCTATGTGGTGAATCTATCATTTAAGTATTATGACAGAAGAACTGTAAATATTCACACCTAAATGTCACCCCCAAGACAGTTGTCATTGTAATGAAATGCAAAAAATAAGCAGTTATCTTGTACTGTGCTGAAAAATGTCCATTCAAATCAAAGCGAATTTCATATGAATGTCGCACGAAACAGATATGCTAAAAACTTTTCCTAAAAGTTGGCTTACAATCTGTGGCAAATTCATTGTCAGCCATTTACAAATACGTGCAAACCACTAATTTTACATCAAATATTTACAATGTAAGTCATTGTTTTCAATTCGGCCGGCAGGCTTATGCAATCCACTTTTTTTTTTGCAATCCACTCTTTTTCACTTCCATGCTTTGCGTGTTCCGTGATGCTCATACAGTAGGTGTTTTCCCTGATGCACTTCCCTCTTCCTGTTAATGGAGCCCATGACAATGACGTAAATGCCCACACAAACCACCAAGGCCATCACCACTCCAAAAACGACTAGCCACACTTGAACCGGCGGCTCTGTGAGAGGAGCCAACGTGGCATGCAGTCCTTCAAACTCCAACGTGTTATCCGTCAGCTGAAAAACCCCATTGATGCGACCTCTGGACAGCCTACGCGGGGGGGTTGGGGGGGAGAGGAGGGGGAGGAGGGGGGGGGATTTCACACTCTGTAACTACAGCCACTAATAACCTAACTTCTTGTCATAAGTGATGCAATTGCCAAGCCTGCTTCACGTTTGGGGAGTACCTACATTTCACAGTACAATCGCTACAGCTGATTATACATATCGAAAGTGCTGAACCACTTTGAACTATTCAGATTATTTACATTTATACCACAGTGCTGTTGAGTGCACAAGCCTGATTAGTCAGAACATTTCTGAAACGACAGCTCTGACAGTAGTGTCTACTAGAAATCACAGGTTTATGCGCTCGTTCTAAGATGTTACTGTTTCTATAACCGTAGCAACAAACCGATGTCTAAAACTGGAAGGAGACTGCAGTGTCAGCTCTTTGTAACAGCCAGAGATAAAGCTGTAACTGTGACTTTTCTGACACAGGAAAATGTTCAGAACAGAGGGTCTTTATGCATTTTTTGCTGTAAAATTTAAATTGATTTGATTTAAGCTTGTTTGTAAACAATAACAGGGTAATAACTTGTTTTGTAGACATTCAACAACATTAAATAGAATTATAAATCAATAAAAGTATGATCAAAAAGTGTCATTCCTTGTAATGGCCTCATGCATCACACACACTCTCTTTGATTATTTGGTATAACATTAGCAGTGCTCTCACCAGATAGCAGCCTCCACTTCTGCTTTGGGAATAATCCTAGACGCATTAGTAGGATCAGTCGCCACAACGTAAAAAGAGATCCTTGGCGTTTCTTTGTATGTGTAGATATTGTCTGCCCTGGAGAAATTGATTTAAACAAAATGACATCGATTTAACCCAATCCAAATACTTTGTTCTAAATGCATATAAATATATACACACACCCATCAGCCATAACATTAAAAAATTGTGTAGGTCCCCCTTGTGCCACCAAAACAGCTCTGACCCGTCAAGGCATGGACTCCACAAGACCTCTAAAGGTGTGCTGTGGTATCTGGCACCAAAACATTTGCAGCAGACCCTTTAAGTCCTGTAAGTTGCGAGGTGGGGCCTCCATGGATCGGACTTGTTTGTCCATCACATCCCACAGATCCTCGATCGGACTGAGATCTGGGGAATTTGGAGGCCAAGTCAACACCTTGAACTCTTTGTCATGTTCCTCAAACCATT
>CM075027.1:14069341-14107554 GCA_037576675.1 Pangasius sanitwongsei
CAGCTTTACAGAAATAAATGGATTAACAAAAAATATATTATAAATATTTGAATTTATCACTGTGAATTTATCCCTAAATCTGGCCACGCATCTGGCCTTCCACATGATATAAAAGAAAACATGACTCATCAGACCAGGCCTTCTTCTTCCATTGCTCCATAGTCCAGCTTTGATGCTCACGTGCCCATTGTAGGAGCTTGTGGTGGTGGACAGGGTCAGCATGGGCACTCTGACCGATCTGCTGCTACGCAGCCCCATATGCAACAAGCTGCGATACACTGTGTGTTCTGACACCTTTCTATCATAGCCAGCATTAACTTTTTCAGCAGTTTGTGCTGCAGTAGCTCCTCTGTGGGATCAGAACAGACGAGTCTAGCCTTCTCCCTCCATGTTCATCAGTGTGCCTTGGGCACCCATGACCCTGTCGCCGGTTCACCGATTGTCCTTCCTTGGACCACTTTTGGTAGGTACTAACCACTGCATACCAGGAAGACCCCACAAGACCTGCTGTTTTGGAGATGCTCTGACCAAGTCATTTAGCCATCACAATTTCGTCCTTGTCTAAGTCTCTCAGATCCTTACACTTGCCCATTTTTCCTGATTCCAACACATCAACTTTGAGAACTGACTGTTCACTTGCTGCCTAATAGATCTCACCCCTGGTTAGGTGCCATTGTAACGAGATAATCAATGTTATTCACCTGACCTGTCAGTGGTTTTAATGTTATGGCTGATCGCTGTGTGTGTAAATACACACACACATATATATATATATATATATATATATATATATTGTTTGATACTGACATGAAATCGACAGCTTCACCCTTGGTCTCTAAATAGTATTGTCGCATGGCAAAGGCCATGGAGGCCTTAAAGAGGTACATCTCGTTGGCATTCCACTGGTACTGAAAAAAAAAAATCAATGTCTTTATCAGTACGTATGATGAATATTTATATTTAAAAATATACTAAAATATAAAGAATATGAAAAATATCTACAGTATAAGGCCAAAAAGTAAACATACTGCATTATCTCCCAGGGCAGCTTTTAGACTCACTCTCACTTTAATAGCATTTTCAGAGTCTGTGTACAAGCAAGGTGTATTAATAACAATAAAACCACATTGTCACATTTACTGGATTTGAAATCTAGCTCTACCAGTTATTTTTGAAAGACTATTTTAGCACATTAACAGTGAGGAGCAATAGGATGTTCTGATATTGAGCACTTACATGGATCGACAGAAGCATCCCACCCTGGTTCTCTGATGTTTTTCTGGTTTTCCACCTTAAGCCACTCATACAATGTACTGAAGTAGTTCAGCAGAGGTTTGGAGTCCATCCTGGTGTCACCCGAGATATCCTCCAAAGCCTGTGTCCAAGATTTTGATCGTCCCAACTCAAGCATATGCCTGTCCATAGACACATGATACAATTTGGTGTCATTCCTCACATTTTAAACAATTCAGTGAAATGTGGGACCTTTTCCTACATTGTCGGTCAAATATTTTTTGTGCCTTATTACAGTTTATCCAATATTGGATACACTATTAAATTAAAGAACGGAAAAATTAGACAAATGTCCAGTTGTTACTAATCGGTGTATTTAACTTAAATGCATGTTTGTTGAAGTTTAACCAATAAGGAATAAAACATGACAGAACATGCTGTTATAATCAACCATGAACTTGATTATTTTCCAATTCAGAATTGTTTTATTCCTCCACAACAATTTGTCAATTCTTACATTTTTTTTTTAAATTAAAGAATAGCACGACATACGTTTTATCCATTTATAGTTATATTTACATTTAGATACATTTAATTTTGTGGAAGGTTCGCAAAACTTGCTCTTAACTGCTGTTGCCTCATCAGACTCTTTTTACTTCTCTCTTGCAGCTTGACATGTGACTGAGAAACCACAAAGCCCTCCGTCGTTTCGGAAAACTTAGAGTTACAGCTTTACCTCTGACTGTTACAAAGTGCTGACACTGGAGACTCCTTCCAAAAATGCTAAATAAACAGCTCCTCACAGAAAGTGTCACCATATCAAAGTCATACATAGTTTTAATCCATTTAAGTCTCTGTGAATTAGCTGCTACTACAGAAATGATAACATATTACATATGACGAGTGTGTTAACATAAACCTGCGATTTGCATGGCAGCCATCAGACCTGCTGTTATAGAAAATGAATCAACATTTTCCGACCAATCAGATTTCAGACTGTGAAGCCCGTACCTAAGTTTGTTGCCAGCTTTGGTGGAGTTTGTAATGTCACATTTGTAAAGGGGGCCACTGTGGCCAGCTTCCTGGCAAAGCGCAGCCTGAAACTGGAACTGGTATACTGTTCTTGTGAAGTATCTGCGTTAGAGACAAACAGGAAACAGGGGTCAGCTTTATCAGAAGGGCTACCACTATGAATGGAACGGGTTGTCATACTATATGTTTCAAGCATCAAGGATTCTCAAGCATTACCAAATATTTAATGATATTATACTGTATTTTATAATGTCTTCGGAACCTAAATCACAAATGACACAGGTGTGTTTCGTGTATTAATTTATTAATTTATTAATTTATTAATTAACATTCACATGTTACAAGTGATTACCGGATAAATGAATAATCGCCGGACACATGGAAGAGAGCAGGTGGGTCACAATATGTCTCATCTCTAGGTATAGGCTCCACCACACCAACCAGCTCTCGTCTGTAATAGACAAACAGTAAGAAGCATTATTAGCCTAGTGGGGACATACAGGGGGATAATTCATCATCAGTATCAGTACTTATTAACTGGCACTATTAAGTGGCACTCTTTCAGCTAAACAGCCAATAATTCAATTAAATTGAATTCAATATAATTCAATAATTTAATTCAAATTCAATAATTCAATTAAATAAACTTTTTAAATCAAATTTCTGTGCATGCATTTGGCAGACTGTCCAAAAAAAAGTTTTACTTGTGACAAAATTACATCAAACGTGTGACATCCTTGTGACTACTGGACATCCCTAACGAGTGACATTTGTCGTGTAATTTTTGTAATGTTAAAAACATTAAAAACATTAGTGACCCTTTAACTGAGAGAGTTGCGTCATAGAGGAATTTTCCAGTGCTAATTACATCACCAGAGTTAAACCATTTTGAAGGTTTTACACTTACTTCATCTCCCACCAGCGGAGCATCCACTGCTCTTTGGGGATAGTCCCCTGGAACACCTGCCACCGCCATTCCTCCAGCATGTAGGTGAATGGCAAAGTTGCCACAATGGTTAGGGCCTGCTTCAGCAGGAAGTTAATATCTGTCTCTGTAGAAGCAGAGCGGATGTAGGTAATTTCAGGTTAGCCACAACGTGAATTGCACTTCGACTCAATGTTTCATTTTAACGGTCACGGCTGCGGAGAGTGTTTTTAATCACTTTCTAATTATCATTACCACTAAAATGATTTGGTACGTATTCAATTTTAAACTTTGTTGTAGGCCTGTCTTCTCTTTTTCTTCTTCTGTTGCAGTTTTCTGTGCACCCAAGAACTGGTGGCAGTATCCCTAATAAATGTAGTTAACTGCTTTTAACTATATACTTGTCTAAATTTAGCCAGGCATACACTGATAGATTGGTTAATGACCTCAAAACATTCCCCATTTACATTGACAGAAGGCATGGAAAGATGCCTGGTGCATCTTTCAAACGGGAAAATAGAGAGGAGAGGGTGTCAGTTAATATTGGAGAACACCTATGCAACTGTCAATCATCCCTGATTCTCGTGTCGATTCACTCATTGTTTTTTTAATTGGGGAAGAAAAGATTGTGCTTTTTGCATATTTTTGAGTGATAAATCATAGCAGCGTACTCTGATGTTAAAATACAGAGATCCTACGCAATGTAATGTGTAGCAGTTGGCAGGTCTGAAGTTAAATCTATCTATCTATCTATCTATCTATCTATCTATCTGTCTATCTTTTATATATGTATTTCTGTCTGTTTATTTGTCTATTCATTCATTTACTCATCTTCAGTAAACAGTTTATTCTGGTCAGGTCTCAGTGGATCTGGAGCCTATCCCATGAACACTGGACACGAGGCAGGAATGCACTAAAAACTGGAAACCAGTCTATTTCAGGACTTGTTTTTTTTTTATATTATGGCGAAAAAATTTGTCCCTGGCGCATGACCTCCATCGTGTATGCGCTCCCACTTGGATCTCTCCAAGATTAGGAATCTACTTTGCGAGTCTATTTGAATTAAAATGTGCGTTATATTGCTAATAATGGTTATGAGGCTAAACGACTAGACTGTTTTATAATGAATTTTACAACTGTACTGATTAACAAAAGCAAAATGGACTCCTCAATGGTGAAGTTTTCATACCTGCGTCTTCTGTAAAGTCAGAGGGCAGGAGCCCCAGTGACTGCAGGTGAGATGGGGTTGCGGCTGACAGGCTCATGATCTCTCCCACTGCTTCGTGAAAACCCTCGTTGGCTCCGTCTCTGAGGAGGTAAGGCAGGTGTCGATAGGCCATCTGGTATTGGTTATGTCCCATCTCGTGATGTGCAGTCAGAAAATGGTCCATGTTCACCGAAGAGCACATCTTGATTCTGGAGAACAGGAAGATAAATCGATATATCAGTGCCTGCTGTATTTGAATGGCATTCCGGTAGAGGAATTTACTTTCATCTCGCTTTGAAGAATTGCTAACGTTCTGTGTTTATCTGTAAATTTGTAACTACGTTCATAAGTCAGCGATTTTTTCTAAGTAACTTAAAGCTCATTCTTAAGCAGGTAATAGATATAGAGGGCTTTTAAAGTGATACTTTCAAGCAACAGGAGAAAAAAATATGGAGGGAGGATAAATATTTCAGCATATAAAATAAATAAAATGGAAAATTGCACTGGGAATGCGCTCAAATTTAAATTTCATTTTAATTTTAATTGTAATAATTATATATTTATTATTTAGCATTTAATTATGTATCCAATGATTATACAAATGATGTTGATTTCTATAAAGTTAAAAAAAAAAAAAAAATGCCAAAATATGAAAAATAATTACTTTAATAACCAAAATCCCAGAAGAATAAATGGGTGTGTGAGGGGGTCTGCATACCTGTAGTCCTCTCGGTTGCCCATGTCCCATGCTGTGGGGTGACACACCACTTTCCTGCCATCATTAGGTTTCGTGAGCATTGAGTTCGTCCAGAAGTTAGCAAACATGGCCGACATGTTCACGGATACAAAGAACTTTTCTGCTTCCTGGAACAGCCGCTCTTCTTTCCAGCCCTGAAATCGACCGTAAAATATTTCCTAATCATCATTTTACAGCTGAAAATTGATAACGGATAAAGGAGCCTGTGCCAGAATTCAGATAACTCGTGAAATCTGATTTGAAATGGACCTTTGCATTGAGATAAAAATCAGCTGCGGATTGTCGATTACGTGTGTAGTCATTAAAAGGTCTGACCTGTGCTATCATCGCTGAGGTTACATCGATATCAGGCTTGTCTGGATAAGGGACACAGAGTGAATAAAGGTTGGTCCAAAACCTTCCCCACATATCACCTGAAAAAGGACAAAGACAAGAGGAAACATCAGACTTAGGAACTAGTGCTTTACTACTTTTAGTTTGAATATCTTCAGTCCTGCTCTGTACTCATATAGTTGCTTTGTACGTTGATTTTGGTATCTGTTAAGCTGTTTTATGATTGTACAGTAGATTATGTATATGTGATATGGTGGATGTGCTACGCACTAAGTTGCCACATGAAATTTCTATGAACCCTGTACATTTGGTAAATACCACTACTACTACTACTATTACTACTACTACTACTGCTTGTTATTTACATCATTAGTTAAGAGAATTCTTGCCTATATTAACATTAATTAATATAGGTATGTTTAGAATTAACATTTGTTAATTGTTTTTGTTAATATTCTGCTGAAATTAGCTAATACAGTACATAATGTTAACTTACCTTAATGTAAAGTGTTATCCTACTAGCACCATTACTAATAATGATCATCCAAATGTGTAGCCAAAGCATAATAAAAGACACCACTCAATTTAATGACACAATATTACATATATAATAAACCAATCTGATTCATCAAATCACTATCAGGGTCAAACCTACAGATCAGAAGATCAAATGTTCAAAAGCACTTTGTACTCAAATACAGATATGAATAGGAGGTACGCTATTTTATCACACATCTGTGTGAGACTAGAGATGTACATCAGGATTGGGATGCCGCAGGTTGGGCTCATGCGAGCAGGAGGTTTTTTTACTTTCAGGCGGTAACATATGAAGTCAGATATGAAGCTCACAGGCCAAACAAAGACTACAAGCCTTAACATGAGCCTTTGGCACTAAGCAATGCATTTACAGCATTCATTCAGTTATCCTTAGTAACTGCCTGGTCAGGGTTGGCTTACTTCAGTCTACTAGCTTACATTTTGGTTAGAAAATATTTGTGGGCATGTACAAACAAAAATAACAATTGTGTCAGCAGGATCAGGATCAGTATCAGTCCACATTCTCTGCTTAAATTGTGGACTACAGAATGGCCCAATGTGAGCCATATACTGTAGTTTGCTACAATGAATAGAGTGTGGATTCAAACGTGTGGTTTTTAAATTTTAGCCTTACCAAGCAAATGAGCTGGAAGACCTCCGTTAGAGGCGACGTGGCCAGGATATGTGTCCTGCAATTTGGCTCTCACATATGCATGAAGCTCTTTGTACAAAGGCAGAATCTAAATATGAGCACAATATCAGTTATAAGTACAACTCTGATCGTTCAATAGAGTTTCATTTGTATAGTGCAGAAATCCAGACGTACAGTATATTTAGATTCCTAATGATCCATCTAGTGGCAAGGAAATACTCATCTACTGTGTGCCATCAATAAAAATCTAATTTTACTTGCATTTTCAAACCCAACAGTTAGCTTCCAGTTCAGCTAGCCTATTAACCTCTATGGCATGTGTTCTAAATGATCAGACATACCTCATTATATATGCGTCTCACGTCTGTCATCAGTTCATCTCGAGTGTAGCTGTATTTTGGCTCATCAAATGTTTCATAATTAGCCCTCCAGTAGTCTCCATAGTCTTTATAATCTTTAATACAAGCACAGAGAATGAGCACGTCTCAACTAGCTGACTGAAGAACCGTTTTTAATGACCTTCCACATTACGATTTGAAAGCAATCTCCACTCAAACAGCTGTCTAATCTATCGATATATAGATTCTGTGTCAAGTAGCAGTTTGTCCCTTAGCTAATTATGAGACAAATAACTAGTAAATGAATAAATGAAAGATTGCAGTGGATCGTAATCAAGGTCGAGTTTCTGTTAGTCACGATGTGTCATACTGTTCAGCTTGGCAGCTTCGTTCTTCAAGTCCACATAGTCTTCATAGAGTCGTCTCATCTTCTTGCCCACTTGAACCCTCCAGCCTTCCCACACATGCAGCCGCTCGTAGTAGTCCCTGCTGTTGGCCATGATTGCTTCCAGGCCTGAGAAGCAAACAGATGCCAGAGATCAATCAAAGCGGAATATAATTTGCCTAAACTTTTCAAAGCCAAAAAAATGTGTTTTATCCACATCAGTTACTTATCAAAGCCTTGTTGAGACGAGTTGTGTATAACAGGGCAGAGGAAACACAAAAATGAGAATAAACTTGAAATGTTTGCATATGTTGTATGGTCAATGTAAGTCTGCACTTGTGTATGCCAGTCCAATGGTTTTGTATACACAGATTTTGATCCTGTATAAGCCGATTAAATAAGGGGAAAAAATTTTAAAAAGTGTGCCATCCAACCCTTAAATCTTTGTGTTTCTTCATTGTCCACTCTCAGATTCTAATGCCACTTTAAATGAGTGCACTTGTTTGATGAAGCAGTTTCTGTAAGACTCTACATTACTCTGAGTCTAGATGTCTCTTACACTTTAGACAGGATGTAGTATCAATCAACTGTAAGACTAATATATGCTGTGTGCTAAAAGTGCCTAATTAGAGTGATCCAGATCAGCCTATTCCGGTTAAATCTAGATATCTCTTTCCAATAAAATAAAACGCAGTAGCCAAACCAAGTTTGGTAAGGTTAATGTAAGATGACTGGAATGTGTAAAGAATTAAAAAAAACAACGTGACGTGCACTTATAGTAAAATAATCAGGCCTAACATGATGTGGAGTTACTTTTACTTCCCCGAAGTTGATGAATTTTCCTGCAACAGCATGTCCTCTATCCTGAAAGCTGAAATCTCTTCTCTATCTTTGTTGTATAAATGTATCCTTAGTGAAAATTTCACCATATCAACAATTACACATTTTATTTTGTTAATTATTAGGCTTAGTTTTACGTGTACTGTGAATGTCCACGATAAGGCCACGTGCGATAATGTATTAAAATTGATATAGACCTGAAACGTTAGAGGCGTGCTGTTATAGAAATTTAATCAACTCCTGACCGATCAGATTTGAGAATTCGGCAGCACTGTGGCATAATTTTTTTAAAAAATCAACCCCGTTGAGTTTATGATTTAAGGAACGTGTTATCTCTCCGGTGGCAGTACCTGGTTCCAAAGTCTCGCAGTTGAAGGGGTCGTCGATTTTACACACCGTTCCTGTGCTATAAATAGTACTCATCTCATTCATGACTTTGTTTAGCTGCAATGCAAACAAACAGTTTGTAAGAAAGACGAAAAGTGATTTTTTTTTTTTTTGATACGAGCTATTAACACAAGGGATGTGTCCGAAACGAAGGACACGCAAGCATTATTACATGGACAAGATGGTCTTTTTGTAACAACGTACAAGTGTTGTATTAAAAGATATTTAAGTCTAAATATTCATGAAAAGATTCAGGTTAAGGTTAGTGTATTCATTTCTTGAGACCTTATTTGTATGAAATTGAATAAAATCCTGTCACATCATACTTCTTCAATCCTTTGCGCTCATTATTTATTTGTTATACAAGGAACTAATCATTTTTACACAGGGAAATACAATTCTAGAGAATAGTGTCCTTTAAGCTGAACAGCATCGCTGCACTTACATAGCTGGCTTTATCGGGTGACAGCGCACCGCTCCCTTTGTCCTGGAGTGATCGGAGCTGGAGCTTAATCTCTGGATCAGAAATCTGATCGATAGGGAAAGCATTGGACTGCTCTGATGCTTTAGAGTAGTATTCACTCCAGATTGCCCCCTGTGCTGCCTATGGAAAGAGTCTCAGTTTAGCATCATTACTCTCAAAATCACTAAAATCCCTAATGTCTATTTTACGCTACACGCATGAAATACATAAAGTGTATACAATAAGTGAGGCAGTTGGCATCTGAGGACTGGACTGTGGCTCATAATTAGTTGTCAGTCCTCAGATTTAAAATCACAGTCGATCACTAAAGCAGAACTTTATCCTTAGCCCCTTTAAAAATTGTAGCTATTGCATTCTAGGCTTATTTTTTAACTGCAGCAGGGTTTTTTTTTTCTTTTTTCTCAGAAAGTACAATAAAAGGAAGCCATAGTCAGATCTGCATTGAAATTCTTTCCATTTGGTTGCAGTTACAAAAAATTATGTCACACAGAGACAGTTTCCTCTTTTCCATGACTGCGCTCACCACTTTGTCCGAGTTCTCCGCCATGATGTTCGTGTTGTACTCCCAAGATGCGAGACTGTACTGGTACATGAGGCGGGATGCATCCTCGTCGAATTGCTGCAGGAACTCTCTGGCCCTGTCCTCAACTGTCTGAGCCCAGGCCGCAGAAGTCGCAGCCAAAACCAAGATGCACAGAACAGACATCTTCCAGGAGCACTGACGGCGTCTCAGCAAAGTCCCCGTCTTATCAAGAGTGTTCTCTCGCTACAACCTTTGACCTGAGCTATAAAACAAAATAAACGCATATCATTTAGTGCTTATTCATTGCACAAAGTACAGGCATTTGAAATGCAATGGTAATGTCCTAATACAGTCTTATGGGGAGCTGTATGACTAAATATCAGGTGAACATGTACTATGTTTAGTGTCTGCTCTCTGATGGTGATGAGTTTAGCGTAGAAATATTCTGTTAAAACCATTCTATTAAAAGCATGAAAAACATTTGTTACATTTCTCCATAAAAGGAAAAAAAAAATGTTTTTTAAGTTTGGTCTATAAGTGAGACAGTTGCTTGAATTATTAGATATTTAATTTGAATTTGCAGGTTTTTTTAAAAAAATAATAGTCCTTATATTATTGTTTATTAAACTGTTTTTTAAACTGTACCCTCATAACTGTTTAATAAGATGATTAGATTTTCTATAACTTACATCCAAAATCAACCTGACATTCATCAAAACAATCTGACTTGTTTTCTCAATATCTAACATTAAAACATTGTCAGTGCTACTCTCACTATGTTGTGATGGTGAAGATAAATGACATGGGTTTGTGTTTCAATGTACACAAAATGGCTGAAGAAAACAACTGGTTTAAAGGATTAAAGGTTGGTTTGTGTTTCCTTTGTTGCCTT
Source organism: Pangasius sanitwongsei (assembly GCA_037576675.1). Lineage (NCBI taxonomy): Eukaryota > Metazoa > Chordata > Actinopteri > Siluriformes > Pangasiidae > Pangasius > Pangasius sanitwongsei. The sequence continues at coordinate 14,079,867 of CM075027.1, forward strand.
CAGAAGGTCAGAAGACATACACAGATGTGTAAGGATTGGTTTTGGAAATGGCTCTTTGAAGCAGAACAGTCAGAATAAGCCACAAACCACAAGCACTTTTCCATTTTTAAACTAAGTACGAGTTTGAGTAATATGAAAACCTTTCTTTTGTGCATTGTTTATTGCAAAAGGTTATTGCATGAGAACGAAACCTTGAGATAAACTTGACTCAAAAGGTAACCCATCCCTGTCTGAGTGATGGTATGAGTACGAATCATTCTCTTCTACAACTGTATACTGTCAGGATATTGTAGAGAAGACTGATGCAAGTGCAGATTTCGATTTTTTTAATGAATAAAGTACGATACAGACAGTGCAAACTTAGACAACAAAACATGAACTATGGCTTCAAGGCAAAAAGACATACATGAACTAGCGAGCGCAATGGGACAACAAACGACAATGAAAGACAAATGCTAGACCATGTGAACTGGTGAGGTGCAGTGGCTGATGGGTATCGTAGACCTGCACCGAAGTCAGCATAACCATGAAACATCCTATAAAGTCAAAGTGTGTTGTAAGGATTTCAGTATGAGCAGATTGTGAATAAGAGTCCTGAGATGAGCACAGGCTCAAGTTTTTATGATTACAGGAGCAGTTCTTCGGTACAAGTCTACAGCATCCAGGTGAGATTATCATGCTACTCCTGAGATACCAGTGATCCTGACCCCTTCTGCTCTCCAGACCTGCCTGATCTATCCTGATGCCCCACTTCTGGCCGGAGTTCTCATCAGTTGGAGATGCTGCTGACTGTGGCCCCACATGGACGGCCTGAAGATCATTAGGATTGCTGGGGATGGTGGTGCTTGGGGATCTCATATGGGGAGTTGTACTGTGGTGGCTTTGGGGGTTTAGTTGCCACAAGCAGTTTTGTACTCAGGTCTCCATCAGTGGACAGTGGATAGGTTCAACAAACCAGACTTCTTGTGAAAAGTGATGAATTTACTGGTTGCACAATTGTACTGGAGTACACAGTTATAGACGGGATTTATTTATAATCGCACTATCCGTTACAGATGAGGATGGGTTCCCTTTTGAGTCTGGTTCCTCTCAAGGTTTCTTCCTCATATCGTCTCAGGGAGTTTTTCCTCACTACCGTTGCCTCTGGCTTGCTCATTAGGGGTAAATGCAAACATTTACAATTTATTTTGGTTTAATTTAATTTGAATCTACTTATTTCTGTAAAGCTGCTTTGTGACAATGTCCATTGTTAAAACGTGCTATACAAATTAAATTGAACTGAATTGAATTATCCACTGAAACAAGGGTGAGACGTGGGCATGAAGTGCAAATCCTGTCACCAGAAAGTTGTTTGCCACTTGGTTGTTTCCAGAAGGCTGTTTTCTTTGTCAAGAGCTGTTTCCTATGGAGTCCGTTACACCATTTTTTTGCCCAGTGCTGCAAAGATGGTGCAATAAAACCTTCATTAATGTTTGCCACCACTTTGTTTGAACAGACAAACAAAGCAAAACACTGGTTACTTATTACGCCCTCATGTTTATTACTTGCTTCCTCACAACTCCAGGGTCCCTGGTTTCATCGTGGGCTCGGGTTCCTTTCTGTGCAGAGTTTTTGCATGTGTGCATGTGGGTTTCTTCCAGGTTATCTAGTTCCCTCTCATTTAGGTGTGTTTGGTGTCCTGAGATGACCTGGGGTCCCATTCAGGATGTTTTCCATCCTCACGCCCAGTGTTCTTGGGATAGGCTCCGGATCCACCACAATCCTGACCAGGACAAAGCGTTTACTAAAAAAATGAATGAATGAATTAAATAGCATGTGTTTTGTACATACGGTATGTGTAAAAACTGTTTCACAGGCTTTATTTATTTATTTTTTGTTTTAGATGATGTAATGTTTAGTCATAGTTTTAATCTTTCTGATCATTATGAGCTACTAAGGTATACTCTTGGTAAACTATTCTCATTATTAAAACTTAGATACAGGGCATAATACCTGTTTTTGTACATCAGGGCTAAAGTTTGTAGAAATATGTAGCACATGGATAAAATATGACATTTGCGAATATTCAAATTTAGGGTGGGATAATGACATTTAAGGGGCTTTAACCACTTACTAAAAACCACCCAAAATAAAATGGGTCACGGGTGTATCTAAATAGTAAATCAAAGATTACCACCGAGAAGCTGCCTCGAAATGTCAGGTTTGAGTCACCAGTTGTCACTTTTCACAGAAAACTGAAGGGTGGTTTCCATTCACACACGAATTTTGTTTTCTTTTTCTTTACGTCATCAAGACTGCGGTGAAACTGGGCATGCTGGGCAAAAACAACAGCAGAAATGAGACATAGTAACAATATTGTATATTACTTTGGGAAATTTCAGTATATGTACTGTACATGGTGTGAGAGAGAGTGAGAGGCTGTTGTTGTTTGTTTCCTAGGAAATTACAGAAAGAGTTCAAACTGACAAGCAGTTTGTCAGTGTCTGTTAATTTCCTCTACAGATCTGTAAAAAAGAAAATGCAAGAGCTTGCTTTTTTGTCCTAAAAAAAAATGAAATAACCATATGAAATGTTGAATTAATAAGCCGAGATTTTTATGTCAGTGTAAAAAAAAAAAAAAAAAAAAAAAAGCAAAAAAATAAGCTCTTCCTTTTGTTATTTTATTTGTGTGGATTACTTCTATCATAAGCAGTGCATATACTTTGAGTAATCTATTGAACTAGCTGAAGTCATAGAATGTGATAAAGCAACACACCAAGTCGTGAAAAAGGTCTTAGGTCTCCGCATTCGTGAGACGTGGAAAAGATGGTAATGCTTAAGAACAAGCATTACCACTTGTTAGAGATCTAAGACAAGACTTAAGACAAGTTGTAGCCCGAGGACGCGACAGCCAGCTCCAGAAAAATTACATCTACTTTTAATAGCACAGAAACGTCTTAAGACTAAAATCAAAATCATAAATAAGTTGAGTGGCTCAGCAAAGCTGTGCCGTGAAGAGCATTTTTGCTCAGTCATTGGCTTTATTAATACTTTGTTTTGCATTTTTCCTGGTGCAGTTGTGTAAAATCGCAAGAAATATGTAGACGTAAAATCTGCTAATACCTTATATTCTGCACAAAGATGATGAAAAAGGTGATGCAATATTTCAAATTTTCATAGAATTTCCCTGACTGGCACTATAGAAAGAGGAACAACATTTTTACTACGAAAGCCTGCTTTCATCAGAGTCCTTTTTCTGCTACAACAGCTGGAAAAAAATGTGATCCCAGTGACTTTTGACAAGACAAGGTTTTTTTTTTTGTTGTTGTTGTTGTTTTTTTTTAACAGAAACTGTCTGTGGCCACTGTAGCCTCAGGTTCCTGTTCTTGGCTGACAGAAGTGGAATCCGAACCGCCTCAAGTTTCCACGTGGTATGCATTCTAAGATGCTTTTCTTCTCACCTCGGGCTGTAAAGAGTGAATATTTCAGTTACCATAATCTCTGTAAGCTCAAACCAGTCTGACCATTCTCCCCTGACCAACAACCATGCCATGGTCAAAGTCAATCAGATCACTAAATGCTAAAATCCTTTTAAACCTAATTTTCTCCCAATTTAGTCACTGGCACTGGCATTGCCATCTACTATCTTGTTCTCTTATTATGTTACAGCTACAGATACAGTGTGATGGTCAACATGCTCGTCCTCCAAGACACCTGAAGCTACTTTATTTTTTTAACTGCAAACATAGGGCAACATAGGGCAGCTCTGGGAAACGTTAACTGCACTTCCCATGAGCTAGGAGACGCTTAGCATTACTCTAAATAATCCAGATAGCAATCCTGATTACACCTCTATAAATGTGATACTTTAGTCTGTACATGTTGTATTATTATTATTATTATAAATAACTGTTCATTATCTGTGCAGTTACTGATATTTTTTTTATAACCTTAGCAAATATTATCCTGGATGTCTACATATAATTCTGTTACACCTGGATACTTACGGAGCCTGGAAGCTGACAAAAGTATTCGAATATGAATTTCATATATTTGAATTATATGCATTAAATACATTTTTCGGGGGTTTATACATTTTAATACATTTACATTTTACTAAAGTTTTTCTCTTTGTTTTGAATGTTCTAAGAGTAAGATATGTCACAATTCCAAAGCGAAGGGTTATGATATTATGATATAGAAAAAAATCAGAACCTTTGATACAAAATTTTAAATTGAAAAATACAGATTTTATATAAATTAGGCCAAAAGTTACGCATATGAGATTCCCAGGTAAATGTAGACGCTTTGAGATTGATCTATGCATCATCCATTCAATTCATATTTGTTTTTTGGTTTTTTTTTTCATTTTCCATTTTATTTCTGCAAAACAAACATGGATTGTTTCATATATAATAACTATCCAAATCCTGATTCCTCAGATTTTCTCTCATTTTTCATTCTTATAAGCAAAATGAGAAAATTAAAATCTAATACAGGCTCGTTCGAGCCACACACTGAAAGGTCACCAGCAGGGGGAGACAGAATTTGAACAGGGAGTATGCAGGCAAAATGGCTAAAAGGTGTCGGAAAGAGGACATCAGTGGATCATTGGAGGGAAATTTGTTGAGCCCACACTGGGCTAACTGCACAAATTAGCCCAGAAAGAAATATTCTGACCTCTGTGCACAGCGTCTTCAGAAGTTGAGCACTTTTTAAGCTGCTACAGCTTCCCATCTCAGGAAGAGTTCAGGAGACGATGGTAAACAATCACGTAGATCATTTCACTATGTCGTCCCATGCTATGGCCTGTAGTAAACATTTAATAAAACACTTTGGCGGACGTGCTGTTGTAGGAAATTAATAAACCACAAGGTGTTGTGTATGCAGTCCTGACATGAACAAGAGTGACTGTTACCACACCAAAGCTGATTGTTTTCCTAGAACAGCACTAAAATGTTTTAATCCCTTTATACCTCAGTAATTTACTAACAGTTACAATTACGTTATTTAGGGTTTATGGAACGTCCTTGAAACCGGTTAGATCCTGTTGTCACTTCCATTATAGCAGCTATATAACGGCTTTGCCGCTGACTGTTACAAAGTTCTGACACTGGAGACTCCTTCCAAATGTGCTTAATAAAGTCTCATGAAACTTCACCACATCAACAATGACACACACTTTAAAAATCTGTTTGCGTGGAGCATCCGCCGTACGAGTCCATATGTAAGTTACTATGGAAACAATAACATATTAGAATAGAGTTAATCAGAAAAGTGACCATGCGAAAGCATCATTTACTCCATTCAGCTTAACCTGGACTGTTAAAGTACGATGCTTGCCCTGAGCACATCTCCTCAAGAAAAGGCACCATAAATGCTTCTCCAGACAAAACCTCCAACTTGTAACTAGGCCTTTTCTAGAAAAATATTAAAATCACCGCCGACCCCGTGTACCCAGGCCCGCCACATCTTTTAAACACCTTTCTCGAGCAGAAATCACTGTGCATCAAAATATCATTTTATATCAATATCAAGCTATCATGACTATTACACTGACGGTATTGTGAATTGTTTATGCGAAGCAATAACTTTTGTGTGCAATATTTATCTTCATCACAGTGCAATAGCGGTATATAGTATCCACTTCTGTTCAGAGCAACTTGTCTCTTATTACCAGTGTTGTCTTTGTCCTTGTCTTTGTTATCTTATTGTAATGTGTAATATCTACAAGCACAGCTAGACTGATAAGAACAACACCGAATAGATAAGAACAAGACCGAGTCGGATTCCCGTGTAAATTCTAGTGTACTCAGCCAGTAAAGCACGGGTCTGATTATGATTCTTATTGCTTTATATATTTATTGTTTCATTTATTATGTATATACAGTGTGTATCAATTCAATAAAAATGTGACTTCACAGATAGGACCGAGGAATATATGAAACGTAACATAACATGTTACGTAACATGTAGTGTGAAACACCAAAAAAAAAAAAAAAAAGTGGAAAAATCAGTGGAGTATATGGGATCTAAATAGAAGGTACATCTTACACATATCATACATAGATAGATGTACCTTCCTTTTAGATCCCATATACTCCACTGAGCAAAATAAACCTAGCAGGCATGTAGAGGCATGTAGATACATGCCTGTTAGGTTTATTTTGCTCTAAAATATTTATTTATAATGTGTTGCAGCGGGATTTTGCTTTGTAATATCTGTAGAAAAAGAAAAGCAATGAATAAAAAAAAGCACTTTGGTCCCTGAATCTCCTTTTATTGGTCTTTTTTCCGTGTGAATCAGGTGCAGTAATGCCACTTTCACAGCTGAATGTTTAAGGCTGGAGGATCTGACTAATAAGGCCAGGGCCGTGGAGATTCCACACACCCTCACTTTATGTAGACTCATGTGGAAACACAGAGCAATATTCATCTGTGGAAACTCTGATCTGGCGACACTCTTCGGCTCAGGACAGGACTGATTTATGCCTTGATTAAAGTGGATAGAAAAACTCAGACTGCATATGCTTTATCTGAACACTGTAGCAAGTGCAATAGCGTCGACAAAAGCGTGCCGTGTTCTTAATGCGAGGGCACTTGACTATTGCGGGAAAAAAGTCTCAGGATCCTAGTTAAAGTGCAATGCGGAGGATGTGCAGTACACCATCCAAATAAGTGCAATTTTGTATATGTAAAATTGGCATGAAGGGAAATTTGTGACAAAGGATCACCGTGTTCAGATCACAAAGTTGGCTATATATCACTCTTGGCTATATATCTGAGCTTCGTTCAATAAATAACAGCGTGTCATTTTAAAACATGGAAATACTGTATGCTTCATCAGATGTTTCATCTGTGGATTAGTGAATGCAAGCAGTTAGGGTACATCCTATGCAGTAGCACTTTATTAGATTGTAGTGATGAAATTATATTTTATATATTTTAACAGTAACTTTATTCAGACTTAGGATTCCTAGTGCCACCATTGGGCACTTCATCTAAATAAAATTAAGTAAGTAAATAAATAAATAACAACACACAAGATAGGTTGGGAGCTTTCGTATAAAAACTGACTCATTACTGCATGTGCTTTTATGTTTTCGCTCACCACAGAAGATTCTGTCAATCTTCCTGGATGTGGTGGTGAAGACGTAGGGAGGGTGAAAACAATACTACTATGGAGTTTACAATGGAACTTCCGTCTGCCTCTCACTCTCTCTCTCTCTCTCTCTCTCTTTCTCTCACACACACACACACACACACACACACACACACACACACACACACCCTTCTTTCCACCTTATTCAAATTTCTCATCCGCACCTGTAAAGCAGTTGCAGTTGCATTGCAGTACCACCAGATGCTGGTGTTGTTACTGTGTTATTTCTGTCATGTCAGCACACCTCGTTTAAAATGGCTTCACGCACACTATGTTCCGCTTATCAAATATTTCCCAAAGTTCAAGGTCTACTCAAGGTCGCAAGCGTTCTCTTGTGTTTGGGTGTAATCATTTCAACGGTGAGCCTGTTCGTGGGTAAGCTTCATTTACTCCATTTAGCATAACTTGCGCTTTTAAAGCATGATGCTTGCCCTAGGCACAGACAATCTCCTCAACAAAAGACACCATAACGCCTTCTCCAAAAAAAAAAAAAAAAAAAAGAGTCCATATATACACTTCCCACTAAGCCTGTGGCAAAAAAAAAAAATGCTGTCCTGCCCTTACGCTGTCTCTAATACATGTGTGAGTGGTCACGTTTCGACACCTCTGACATCAACAACGAGAATTTTGTGATCTTTCTAAATTGTAATGCATTTAGTTGGTTAGCTAAGTAGGGAATAAAGCACTTGGGAGCATGATGTTAAAGGAAAATAATCAGTGACTAATAAATATAATTACTAATAGGTAATTACAGATGGTAAGATAGAGGAGTGATGGATTAAAACGTTAGGTTTTAGAGAGGATTTTAACCTTAGATTTGACAGCTTGTACTGGAAAAAAAAATAAATAAATGAGATGCTTGGCGTCAAAGTCCTTGAGGTTTTTTGTCAGTTGGAATGTCTGAGGATTCACCTGACCAGCGGAAGAGAGGAGGAAGACAGCCTAGGACACATCAATCCTGTGGACAGGTCAGTTACTTATGTTGTAGTGCTATCACATATGCAGCGATTAGTCTGTTTGAAGGAAAGCCAGATGCATTTTTAAGTGTGTGAGGGAGGTGGTCTCGGTCTGGGTCCAAGCACGTTCTAGTTTAATTACAGTGAGGACGTGATTCAGCCCTGAATTGAACAAACTGCAGGATGTGAACTAAACATGACAGGTACTTTGGGTTGTAGACTGAAAGTACGTAAGCCAAATAGACACAGGATTAAAAAAAATGTAATGAAGGGGTGTGAAGATATACTGTAGCATGAATGCATTTGTAGCTACATACTGCACGTATTTATCTCGAGCATTATGTCGTTTATTTACACGAGTACGTGTTCGGCACTTACACTCGTAGCTTGGTATCTAACAGCACCTCTTTTGAAACACATTAGCATTAGCCAAAACTCTAAATCACGTCTCAAGGACTTTTAATAAGAAGGATATATCTTTTAGACCCTACATAGATGAACGTTTTGCCGTTCTTGAAATGCAGTTGACACTCGTGTGACAAAGGTGATGCAGCCGATGGCGGTTCGGGCAAAACTAGGCTTGTTGTTCTTCTACACCTTTCTTTGTTCTCAGTCGCCATATTTCTGACCAGTGAACGAAAGAGTTTACAAGTATGGTTTCAGCAATACACCTCCCTCAACCAATTTATATATATATATCAGCAAGATGCTCAGTAACACTTACAGCTAATGTCCTTATAAAACTGCACACATTGTACCTGAGACTACTATTTTTTTTTAAGAGAAGGATCGTCACACCAAATATTGACTTTGTTTCATTTATTACTGTTTACTGCTCTTTTGTAGTATTTTTGTAATGTAGAAACATTTAGTTTACTTTGCTCTTTTGCACAGTACTGTGTGTATATATATATATATATATATATATATATATATATATATATATATATATATATATTGCTTAATTATGTAAGCTACAGTTTGTAAGCAAACCAAACAGCAATTGAAGCAAAGCATTACTCTGAGTAATCTGACTAATGAGTGTGAAAGAAGAAATGATTTTAGGTCTGATGTAATTGGTGTGCTTTAGTGCTGGTCTGCGTGGTGCACGTTCTCTCCCACAGACTCCATCCCGCGTTTTCTCCCTCTCCTTTAAAACCCCTCCAAAGCGTTGGATGGAAAAGAGGGAAGAGGCAGCAGCTCAGTGAAAGGCGTGCAGGAATCAGGAGGAGGAGAGAGGAGACTTTGATTGGGGGGAAACCGCCGCCTCCAGCGCACTCCATCCCGATGTGATGTAGTGAGATGGAAGAAGCCATGGAGGCCCGGATGGTGGATCCATGGAGTTTGGCTTAAATCTTCAGCGCTGCTTTTTAACATTTCCCCCTCGGATTAGTTTGCAGCAGCAGCTGCTGCCGGTGGTGGTGGTGGTGGGAAGGAGTGCAGAGTGGTTTGGGATTTGCAAAAAATGCCGTTCGCCAAACGGATCGTGGAGCCGCAGCTGCTGTGCAGGCACGCCGTGCCCAACGATGAGGGCTTGCTCTTCGAGGACCTGCGCTCCATCAGCAACGTGGCGCTCGCGCGCAGCCTCCGCCAGCTCGCCGACCTGGCCCGACACGCGTGCTCCATCTTCCAGGAGCTCGAGGACGACGTCGTCGCCACGAGCCAGCGCGTGCGCCTGCTGCAAGGCAAAATAGGCCACATGCAGCAGACCGCAGCCGCGCTCGATCCCAAACTGGAAGCCGTGCGTAAGTAGGCTCGCGCCAAATTCCGCCCGATTTCTCATGCACGTCGATTCCGATACCTTGCAGTATCTTAAGAAGTCCTTAAGGTACTGGTGAGCTTCTGAACAGACCCCCCCCCCCCCCTCCTCCCCTCTCTTCCCTCTCCAGCCTTCCACATTATCATGTATCACACGCCTGCATGCGTAACCAGCACCTGCGTCGCGCCCCGGTTGCGCGTTCGCCTCCCAATGATCCAAACTGCCACTAAGCAGTCGAGCTCCAATGGATTTGTCGATTTTTGACACGCTGAGGTGGGCACGAGTAAGTGGTGCCGATCATTCTCCGAGGTTTCTGTGCTGTTCAGGGTGAGGAAGGTGTGCCATGGCTTCTCTCCGCTTATTTACAGGAAAATGTTCCATATCCGTGCACTGCATACACATCCGAGGCTTCATTACTTCTATATCTAGACTGGATGTGGGCTTAAGCCCAGTCATGTAGGAAGCATATATGCAGGATGATGACGTTTGGATGGTTATGAAGTACATCTCTGTAATACATGGGCACGTTTATGCAGTAGGCACTCTTCTTTAATTAACATCTGCCCCTCTGATTTGAAGAGGAATTGAGAGAGTGCTGTCTTTCTTTAATTGCAAGATGCTGCTCAGGTGCAGCCGGAGGTGCAGTGAAGCCAGCACTCCAGTTGCTGCCTTGAAATCAAATGCACTAGGTGGTGATGTGATATGTGACCATGGCTTTTCATTTTCACTGATGTCACTGTTATGACCTGTTTTTATCGAAGCAGCCTGCGTTCTCAGAGCGACATGAACAAAGTGATTTGAACAGGGAAAGATTAAGGCATGTAGGTCAAACGAGAGAATAATCTCTTTTTCCTGTGTAGGGTCTGATCAAAAGGGAAAATGATTCCTTTTTCTTGCTCCCTCCGCCCTCTCAGGCTGACCCCTCCATCCCCTGCAGGGGTACTAATCAAACCAAAGGGACGTGAAATCAAAAACAAACAGCTGTGAGCACTAGTAGTGAACACTAGTGGACTTGGGCAACAAACGACAATGCTAGAATATCGTTCTGAGCCATCCGTAAACTTTCATGTACTTTTAACAGGCTTATTATACGTGGCCTGGCCATTCTTACCATCTTCGCCTTAGAGAGTGTGTCTGCTTTTGTTATGTACCAGAGAGCACAGCGTGGGTTCTCTTTGTTGAAAGTCTCCCGGAGAGCTTTGGCAGGATTGAGATAACACCAGTAGACTGGCTGGCCTTGTCGTTCCACCCCTCCCCAAGCCCCCTTTGGCTGGTGAGAGTCTGAGAGTCTCTCCACAGGGGCAAAGGTCACGTCAGCCATGAGCTTTGGTGTAAAGGTTGTTCTTAGGTCAGGTAGCCAAGCAGCCACAGTTTATCTCCTAGTTTATAATTGCGGGTCCAGAACCACCTTTGCACACATGGGTCTAATCTTAGGAAGATTAAGAATGCTGAATGCCAGGCTTGAGGGAAGGAAGTGATTTTAAACTTGACTTAATTAAAGATGGCATTATCTTCCTGAACTTGTGCAGGATCAAACAGATTGCATCAAGCTTGCTCGAAACTCAAAGAGTAAACTTGGACTTGCTGAAGCTCTAATTCAGATCATATGGTTTATATTAATGTACTCGTTCTAATACATTATCATTTCTATAATAACAACTCATTCACAGGGACGTGGATGCCAGATGCTCCACAAAATCTGGAAAAAAAGTGTTGGTTTTTAATAAAGAAAAATGTATAATTGTTTGATATGGTAAAGGAGAAAGTTGATTTAACATTTGGAAGGAGTCTCCAGAGTCAGTGCTTTGTAGCAGTCAGAGGTAAAGCGCAACAGTTGAAACACAACACGCTGCATTTATTTGTATTGTTAACTTCACGAGAGAAACTTGTGATGGAACGAAGGTTTAGAGCTGCTATAATGTAAGTGATAACAGAAACGAACTTATTTCATAGGCGTTCCGTAGCATTAAATGGATAAAAAAGTATGATGTGCTTCTTCATTGAAATTGTTGGCAGATTGCTGGGGTATAAGTGGAATAAACCATTTTAGGATGTGCTGTTATTGGAAAATATACTTTGTCACACCACCTCATTGTGTTTTACTATTCCTACTTATCCGAATTTGAAATCCCAACAATAGAGGCGTGAAAAGTCCCATTCAGCTACTGCTCTGAGTAGCGTGTTGATATGATGAGTGTGTCGACGTGTTCAAGGTGTGGGGTCGGCCTGACTTGAGCTGGTTTGATTAATTGCTAATGAAAGTCCGACATAAGCTTGTGCAAACATGCTACGAGAAAAATGAGAGCAAGTGTGTGGTCCTGGGAAGTGTGTGTTTGTGTTTATGTGGGTTGGTGTATAATATCCCATGCGAACATCTAATAAGAGGAGACAGACTAGGCATTTGCGAGCCTGCTGTGTTTTGCAGTCAAAATAAACACACTAAAGTGTATGGTCTCCAGTCTGAGATTGAGGTTAAAAAAGGCTTGGCTTCGTAAGGCTGTAATTTCTCTGGCAGACACATTATTCCCAGTCAAATAGTCAAATTCTAAGCATAGAAATTAGGTTAATGCTACAATCAGTATTTGTTGATGCAAACACTTCTAATTTCTGTTGAAACAGTGGGTTCAGGTTTCTCATGTTTCGATAAATGTATACTTTTAGATCATCATTGTTCATAAAGCAGAACATTTTAGACATTTTTTGCATGTTTAATGATATATTACATATACAATAATGTACACTTTGTAGTAATGATGCTTAGCTTAAAAGTTATTAACAGTAAGTTTAGCGCAAATAGTGGATGATGTTTTTTTTTTTAATTCTATAATGTTACAGCCTAATACTCTAGATGTAGTTTGGGCCTAAACAAAATAAACTACCAGCCTAAATGATGTTAATTAGCATTAATTAATTCTCTTTTTTTTGCTTGTCAACCGACAAGAAGCTGACTTTGTCAAAGTGGAAATTGCTTAATTAGTGAGCTTTACACCACCACCACCCCTCGATCTCCCCCAGAAATATATCAACTACCCTACGACCACCTATACATACTATAATAAATACAATTAATTAAAGCTTACTTCTGAACACAAGCAATTAGAAACAAAATAGGCCACTTACACACTACATCTAGGCTAGCTCTAGCTAGCTGTATGACCACCTGTACATACTACAATAAGTACAATTAATTAAAGCTTACTTCCTAAGACAAAAAAATAGACACAAAATAGGCCACTTACACACCACGGCTAGGCTAGCTCTACACAAACACGTTAGCTAGGAAGAGTCGAGTTGGTCAGTGGGCGAGACAAATGGTAGAAAATTAATGTGGGGCAACTGATATTTCATATTATGTGAAACACGTGAGGAATAAAACACGACAGGAAAAAAAACGCAAACCCTCTTTCCTGTGTCAGAAAACTTAAAGTAACAGCTTTACCTCTGACTGTTGCAAAGCGCTGACACTGGAGACTCCTTCCATAAATGTTAAATAAACATCGCCTCACGGAGAACTTCATGATGTCAGCAGTTACACACATTTGTTAAATGTAGAGTCATTACCATATAAATCCTAGTCAGTGGGTTGCTGTGGAAACGATAACGCATTTGAAGAAATGCATTACTACAAACTTTGAACCATAGCTACTACCAGAGCTGCTGTTATAGAACACTAATCAACACCTGCTGACCAATCAGAATCAAGAATTGATGGCCCTGTTCAGAAGGGAGGTAATTGCACAGGTGTGTAAGTGCTCAGGATGTGTGGTTTACCTTGAGGCTGTAGTGTGTTTGAAGCTAAGATGATTACGGTACTTTAGGAATGGATGACGAAGCAGAAAGCTAGGCTTGCACCTTCATCAGCGTACCTTTCCATGGGGACTTTTTCTATCTCGGCATCTTTGACTAGCTACAGTCATTGCTGATGTTGCACACCAAGGCAGAAGAAAAGTCACTGGGGTAAAGCTTCAAATTTTAATATTCTTGTGTCAGATTAATCATATATTAAATATTTAAGATAATTAGTAGTAATGAAAATAATTGGCAAATCTTAGACTGGCTATTATGTACATACATACATAACTAACTATTTATGTAGTTGTCAAAAAAACGACATTTGTACAGTAAATGTAGAAAAATCAAAGCACTCAACTAGCTAAGACATCTCAGACACCTCCATCACAGAGGGTGACGACAATGAACTGTTTTTCAAGAACTGCAAGCTAGTCATTCCTTCTGAATCTGATGTGCTTTTGGGAAATGGAGTACGTCCTGCTTCAGGTTTCAGTTCCTTTGATTCCTAAGCTGAACTTTAGAAAAGACGGCTGCATGCATCTAATTTTGCCTTCTAAGTTTGCCTTCCTGTTTTTGATAATGATTCATAAAGACTCAGTTTTCACACAGTACCTAAAAAAAGTGCCACTGACTTGTTACACTTAGCACCAGTGACTCATTGTTTCTAACTGAAATGCTTACACCTGCTAACGAAGCACTGTTTTGGAAATGAGACTCGAGTCTATTCATTTATTGTAGTTACAACGCAGTAGAAGGCATCCAGACTTTACTGATGCTTGATCTGATATATTAAATTCAATTTCATTTTTTTTATTTGTAACTGTAAGAAAGAATATATATATATATAGATAGATAGATAGATAGATAGATAGATAGATAGATAGATAGATAGACATTGGTGCCTAACAAGAAAGTATCTTCCTTTGCTGTAGAGATAACATGGATATACAGTATATATATATATATATATATATATATATATATGGATATATATATGGATATAGATAGATATATTGATGCCTAACAAGGAGGTATCTGCCTCTGCTGTAGAGATAACATTCAGATCAGCCATTAGGTCTGGGCGATATGGAAAATAAAATATTATATCCCTATAGGGATCATTTCATCCCTTGAAATGATATATATCACGATATATTACATTTTCTCTAAAACTGATGAAAAAAATGATCAATACACATAACAAATAAATTACATTCATGGCTTTCTGCGAACATTCTGTGAACTAAATACCAGTGAAGGACACATTTTCTTGTCTCCTTTTGTGACATTGAACATTGGAAGTGACATTGAACTATTGAACTATTGCCAAAAAATGAGAACAAGAAAAACATAACACTGTCGAAATGGGTACAGTATGATTACAAAATATAAAAAGGGAATATTAAAACACTATTCAACTTCAGGTTTCAGGAATCCAAACGACAGACGTACCTCCCTTTTTAGGTACAAGTTCCTCATCTTTTAGTTGGGCTGATGCCTGTTCTGGGGGGTTTCGCTCTGTCTCACGCTTCTCTATGCTTGTTTATGTTTTTGTTACAGCGCACCGCCAGTAGCTCCTAACTCTGACGTAGTGACGTAAATCGGCTGCCGAAAAAAGTGGCTTATGTGACATTGGTGATATGGCTTGAGTGATATCGATCAGACATTTTTCTATCGTCCTGTGATGTGTATCGCACAGCCTTCTTGGCCGTGGTGTAAGTTTTGGCGTTTGGCAGAATTTCTAAGGCATTATTCAAATAATATTTGACTACTGCACTTTCAATTGATGAGCGATGAAATCACTTGGCACCAGCTACGCCACTGTTTTCCTATGGAAAGCGAGCAATTTTACGTCTTACATTTACAGCTGTAATTGAATCAAACTCAAATTTGGCAGACTTAACCCCTGAGACAAAGCACTTTTCGAGAAGTATAGCAGTTTGTGCAGGCATAGAATTATCGACACATTGAGACAAATGCTGCATAGTAACGTATTAGCCGTGAGACAGCTACACTATGACATGCTGACAAGGGCGGTTCTACGCTTTTTCATCACAAGATTGAGATTTTCTCAGAACTGCAAAAAAAACTCTCAGTTGAATAGCTTTCAGACTTCCACAGTGGGCGCATCTTGATGACCCAAGCAACAAACTCTCAACCAGCACTCCTGTCAGATTGAATATTCAAAAATATAGACCCCGACCACGTCCTGACTGTAAAACTCAAGTATGGATTTGGTACTGGAGATTCAGTACTTCAGCATAAGAGCAGGGATTCCACAGTGTTTAATGTGTAATGGAGGGACTGGCTTGCCAGCTTGTGTGCTGCTTTTGCCATGTAAAGGCCACAAGGCTGCCATGTCCTGAACATTGTGTCTGCTTAGTAACTGAAACCTGAGGGAGATGTGGCCAGACCTTTTACCAGGCCTCAATGCTGCAACTCTTCTTGCTCAGCTTAGAGTGGCCCTGCAGCCAAATTCATTGTCCTGTTGGTTTATTAGGCCAGCTTCACACAAACGAATATAGAGGCACACACTAGTGTTTGTGGACAGGCAAACAGCACTGAATGCACACATCACGCTTCTTACTTGAGTATTAGCTAACAGAAAAGCACCGTGCCATTCTGATGATGATTATCATCCAGTGACCTGGAAGTGAAGGCGCTATAGTTAAAATATCATCCTTGTTGCTTTGGGCAGCTTTGCGGACAGCTGAGCTCTGATTGGTCACCCTCTGGTCTTATAGCATAAGTGCTTTTAGAGTTTTCCCTACACACACACACAGCCTCAAAGATGCACAGAAAAATAGTATAGTACACTTCTCGGGCAATGCTTCAATTAGTTCCACAACAAGAGCACTTTATTGTTGTGTTGTGTTGTGTTGCTGTAGTACATTTAGATGGTGGTCGATAAAGAGTTTTTATTTTTGCTGTCAAGAATGAATCCTTCACAGACCTTTCGGAAATGTTTTCCAAACACATAGTCTATTCCGGACCAAATGATATTATTAATAGTAATTCTAAACTGCAAGGTTTAATCATGCCAATTCTTTACAATTCTTTATAATTAACTTATACTTTGACAGTGCTGTTGAATTGTTCAGTTTGATTGGTCAGGTGTTGATTAATTTTCTACAACACAGTAGTGCCGGTTCTGATACGTCATCATTTCTATAGACTTGAATGGCTATAGACTTGGATAGCTTCACATAAATTGATTTAAAAAAAAAAAAAAAGCATGTTATGTAGCAAAGAGAGATGTCTAATCTTTGATATGGTAAGATTGTAATTGTTGGCAAAAAACTATTGTTAAATAATCAACTTTGGGGTGGTAAGAGTAACTCCGCTTCGTGTCTGCATCGCATCACTCTCTCACTGATTATTTTTTCCTATAACAGCACACTCCAAGTGTTTTATTCCTCACATACAGGAAGTAGTGGTTAATCGTTTTGGGTGGCATTAGAAATCTGAATTCTGTCAATGTAAAATGTAACCAAGATGGCACGTTCTTGCAGAGAGAGTTTGCAGAATAGATGGAAAAGCACAGTTTAGGCTTGAAATGGTCAGGACTGAGCTGCTCACCAAACATGTTTATCTACACTGTGCAAATGGTGCCACCTTAAAATTTCACCCGCGCCATTTCTCATGAAAGCTTGGTAGACTTGTAATTACACACTCATTGTGAACTCCGAGACATACTGTTGATGTTAGGGCAGAGTTCTTCTTTTTTTTTTTATTATTATTACTGTCTCTGACACCGCCAGATGGATTGGTTCAAAGGGTCATGAAAGGATCCTCACTGCATTGTTTGCCCTGAGGTGCACTTGCCCTAACAACGGGGTTAACACAACATGGTGGAAAGGAGTGTTAAACAACTTCCTCTCAAGCCATCCATCATGACACATCACAGGAAGGGCTGAGAGGCAGCTCTTACACTCTCACGTATTGCAAATTTCGACCTGTACAGCTGCCTGATTAATCACATGTTGATCAGGACATGCCTGTGTATTATTAAACATGCTGTAGCATGTCTAAATCACTATTTTCACTATCTTCAAAAATCACTATTTTGAAAATCACAGTGGCATATTGACTCAATTTGTGTCCCCGTGTCCACTCCACGGCATTAGCACACCTTTACAGATGTTCACCCGGATGCACACATTCACATTTATAATAAAACACTCATTACACAGGCTTTGACGTACACTATATGGCCAAAAGTATGTGAACACCTGACCATCTCACCCATATGTGGTTCTTCCCGAAACTGTTGCCGCAAATTTGGAACCACACAATTGTATAGAATGTCTTTGTGTGTTGTAGAATTACAATATCCCTTCACTGGAACTAAGAGGCCCAAACCTGTGCTACCCCAGTGGCTGGCGTCAGTTCTCTGGCTGGGAATCGAACCCAGGCCACGGCGGTGAGAGCACCGAGGCCTAACCACTAGTCCTCCAGGGACCCATTCATTCAGCGAATAACTACTGTATATTATTTTCGTCCAAAGGGCCAACAGCTGCATCATTTTAAAACCACTCTAAGCATTACTCCTGACTTTAGGCTTTAGGCTTTTCCTCCTACTGTGCAAATCTTACTGCGAACCAGCCACTTAAAAAAGGTCTTTTTTCTTAGTAAGGCATTGTCTTTACACATAACGTCTCCCAATTATTTCCTGGGAATCCCATCCCAGTCACAATAAACTACTGTCCAATTAATTGCCATTAAATTTCCATATAAAATGCTTTGAAAGGGGTTATGAAATCCAATAAAATCATTCTGGGTATTTAGATACCACTTAAGCATAATTAGAAAATACAGAGAGCTGCATATTAAAAAAAAAGAGTAATAGTCTGTCTTTATCCGCCTCTCTACTTTCTTTTTCTTCACTTGTGTTTGTAACGGCCTTAGCACCGTGTCTCACTGAAATAAGATGAATAAATGTGGCGGAGCCCCCGCTGTCACTCAAACCTCTGACTGATGACGGAGAGCTTAGGGTCCAACCTCGTGAATAATTAGATTAGGACAGCAGGGTCGCTGCGATTCCCTTCTTTTGTTTTCTTAACAGCCAGATGCATAACAAAGGAAGATACCTGGGCCTGAAGTTAGGGAGGGGGTTGCTGATATCAATCTCTGTGGCCTTCGTCTTATTGCTTAGCGAGTTCACTAACCATTACCAAACAGCTTACGATTATTTTGCATTTAAAAAATTTTTTTTTTTTTAGCATTTATTCTAATTTTCTCTTCGGTAGTTAGGGACAGATATCAGATTTATCCAGGCCAACTTTTAGTGTAGTTTAGTTACAGCATTTATTGTAAAATAACTGATATATATTATCTTAATTTATTCATAAGTTCAATATATTTCACCCCTGTTATTAGTAAAGTTTGTGTTTGTATTAACGTATACTCTAAAAAATAAAAAATATGTTCATAGGGGCATAGGTGGGATTGCAAAAAGAAAAAAAAACTTTAGAGGTCATGTGACTGACTAAAAATCACATTTAAAAAAAAATTCAAAATAAAAATACAACATTTTAACCCCTTTATTACTCTGTCATAGAACAGCCTAAACATCATCTTTTGCTTTGTAAATATATATTTTAGGCTTTAATGTCCATCAGAAAGTTGAGTAAAAAGCTTATAAAGCTTCATATTGGAAAAAAAAACATCATTGTCATCATTGTCGTGTGTTGTCATAGAGAGAATATAACAGTTAATTGTTTGGCAAAATAAAGTATGAATGTTTTGACTGTTTGTTCCACCAAACAAGGTGAAGATCAAGACGGAGTGAGGGATAGGAATTAAAAGAGACACACCCACACACACACACACACACACACGCACACAGCCCTCTAGTGTTTTGACTGGGTCTAGACAAAGATAAACAAGTGGCTCTGGTAGAATGCTCAAGCCCATGGTGGATTCACCCGAAAGTGACTTCCCATCTTCTATCACTTTACCAGTGTGAGAGCTCAAGGGAAGCCCTAAAAGCCCTCATCCTAAAAGCACGCCTATAAAACTTCCCAGCATGCCCACTTGGTGACATGATGTCTGATTTGGGGGTTAGTGACAGGTGTTGTCTCACCCTTGAGGAATATGACTAGCTTTGCTGACTTTCCGTTAACTTATCTTTCACCATGACGCCTCACTGGCTCTTTGGTGTATCACCTTGTCTGGCATTTTAACACCAATCTCTCATTACCTTGAACTTAAAGCGTGTCTGGGCAAAAATAGGCAATCCAGGATACAAATTTAATAAGAAATCTCTCTTTTTTTTTCCCATAGTGGATGTAAACCATGAATCTTTTGAACATGCATGTACAGTAATTTACATATTTAATACATCCCTGAATAAAAGAGTAGAGAGAGCCGAGTAACGTCGACAGTTTTTCTGCCTCTTAGCAGTCTCCGTGCCCTACTTTCATACGGCTTCTGGGTTTGACAGTACTTTTAATGTTTAATGCCCTTTGATTTGCACTGGAGACACATCAAGGTTCTCAACAAGGCTTGTCATAGAGATGCTTGCTTGCATGATGGAAAGGCCTTATACATGCCCCAGAAAGAGAAGGTCGAGAGGAGAGGAAAATTTACACCATAGGCAAGAAAAGAAGATATATCTTCAACCACAGGGAGTCAAAGAAGCCACTGTTTTGATCAGTCTGCCCCAAAGATGTGTAACTTTTATTTTTTTTAGCCTGATCAAATGTGGTTAAAAAAAAATCCCACAAATTCTTAACTCAGGTAAAAAAAAAAAATCTAAATATATACTCTGGCAAAATTTGAAGTACACCTTCAATGTGTTTACTCAAGTTAAAGTTGAAAATATGTTGTTCTTCTTCTTCTTGCATTAGCGGCTGGGGTCGGGTCCCAGGCCGGGAATCAAAGCCAGGCCATGGCGGTGAGCGCATCGAGGCCTAACCGCTAGTCCTCCAGGGACCTTAAAGTAGAAAATATTAACTCTTATATATTTACACAAAGTATCAAAGTAAATGTAGAAGGAAGATTCACAAAAGCTAGACATCTGCCACAGATCACAATTCCTCTTTCACCAAGGAATGTGGGAAAACTTTAGTTAGCTAAGGCTTACTAACAACATCTTTATTCTTAATCTCTCAAATGTTAGCTAGCATGGTAATAACTCTGATCACGCAAACTAGCCGAATGGTAATAGCCAGCTGTCACAATACAAACTGCCTTAATAAATACAAAGTGTACGTAGTAGCAGATAGGTTACAGTGATGCACATGCTGTTGCTTGTGTTGAAGTGGAGATTTGGTAGCGATTGAGATCAACTCCTTGAAGCTGTCTGATGCTAAAAATTCAGCATGTGACTTTGAAAATGGTGGAAAATGTAGTAAGTAGGAAGTAGAAAGTTTTCTTTTGAAAGGTGGACAATAAAAGTCAAAAGTGTTACATGAAAGAACAAAAAGTAAAGCACACGTTTAAAAAAAACAAAAAAAAAAACAGACTTAAGTACAGCAACAGAGTAGTTGTACTGTTGCTTCCAACCTCTGAGACTGCTTACGTGAAAACCTTTTTTTTTTTTTTTTTTTACTGTCATTGATTTATTTAGTCTAGATTCCTGTGTACTGAGAAACCTCCTGAATTGTCCCAGACGACGATGGGTTCCCAGAAGCATCAATACATCACAGCTTAGCAAACGCTTTGAAGATGACATTATTATCATACCACCAACATATTAGTTATGCAGACTACATATTCGTGTATAAGACATGCATCTGCGTGTCACCACAGGTTTCTGTGACTGATGTGAGGAATTCCGTTATCCATGCAGCCGGGGATGTGGGACCTGCTTCCTCTGAGCATGTTGATACCTGTTGGAATTCCCGTGGTTGACTGAGACGTGGGTTTTTGGTTTGGAATTAGAGGGTATGGGAAATAGTTGGTGGTGTGTGTTTTATTTCTCAAAGTTAGAGGTTCTTAGCTGTGTTTATACAGCAGCCTATGTAAATAAAGCAGATTCTTGCCTTTAGGAATAGTTTTTCAGTTACTTGAATGTTACTTGCCATGGAGGAAAAAAAAAATCTAGATGTCTGTGATTGTTGTGAATTCAATTCTTCAAAAAGTTTAGTTATGTCTGTAGTACAGTACAATGCCTCAGTTCCTCCAAAATGCATTGGCAGCTCATTCTTTATTCTGCTTCAGCTGCTTTTTGGCTTGGTGTGGTTATAGAAATGTGATAACTAATAAACTTTAGATGACCTGAGCCATCTTTTCATTGTTATTAGACTACATTCACACTAGCAAGCAGCAGCATCTATGGAAATTTGACGAATCCAAATGAGAGGCTCAAATGATTTCCTGGACCAATCCTGTGGCCTCGTTTCTTCAGTTCCCCACTCGCAACTTTAGTTCCTACCTTCAATGAGTTCCCATTTACTATTTAATGCACAAAAGCATGCCATAGAAAAACTTAACCATAAAAAAATAAAGCTTAAGAAGCAGTGGAGAGTGTTGGTGCCTCTAATGAGCGTACATATCTAGTAAAGTTAGCGTGCCAATACGTAACATGTAAATCAAACAACCAGTTCTCACACTGATGCATGGCCACAAGCATTAACACTAGAGCTAACAGTTGTTAATAGTTGCTAGACGCCCACAAGAGACATAAAACAAGAGACTTGTCGCTTGCTAGTGTAAACGTGGGGTTATTCAGCTAGGAATGCCAACACACGTTAAGTAATCACAGCCCTGGTCATAAATACCTATGAGGACACCGAGGTCCTCAGTAGTTTCGGAAGAGTTTTTTTTTTTCTTAGCTAACCTCCCTTCTTGTATTTCCAGTTGTCAAATCTGGAAACAGTGACATCCTGGTAATGTAGGCGTAGAATGTCACCTATGTGGAAATATTTAACCCAGTAAAATAACCCAGTCTAACTTGAGTCAGAGCAGCTTATTTAAGAATGGAAGTATAAGATGCCAGAGATTAGAAATTAGCAAGTTGTGTAGTACACATTTATCATTATGCTGTATGAACAATGTGGGTCACATTGCTGCAGCCTGGACCTCAATGAATTTTGATTCTGGTTATGGCCCTGATCACAGTGATTATCATATTTAGTGTTTTGAGGGCAGGTTTTCTTTTAGAGCAGTAATGAGGAAGTAGATATCATGCAAATATTGCGCTTTTTGCCTGGAATCTTCCTTAAAAGTCTGAGTCGTTTGTCCATAAACATGTTGTTAACGGCACAGGTGTAATTTAAAGGCTGTTTTGGGTTAACATGGATTTGCTAACAGAGCGCATAACAACAGAAGGCAGCTTTGCTTAGTGCGACAGCACGAAGTCCAGTCTTAAATCATCAGCTTCAGTATGTATATTAGCCTCGGTGAGGGTCAAATTGTTGGCGGTGATAGTAGTGGTTGTGCTTTCATTCCAAACACGCCTGACCTTGTTTATTCACTCAGTATAAAGTGAGAATGGAGGGGGACTGAAGCCTAAATAATGAATAGAGCACCGTCCTGGAGGCCCTTAGCTGCCACTGCAATGCAGGTAGTTTCAGGGAAATTGGGGTCATAAAGGAAAAATGAAATAAAATAAAGCTTGACGTTTCCTTGTAAGAATGCAGAGTCTTCATTTTAAAAACTCACACTGTCCCTGGCTGCCTGTCATAGGGTTTTGGGCCAATTAAGATGATGATGATGATGATGATGATGATGATGATGTCCCTGGCTATGGATGAGCACAGTTCAGCTGCTGTATAAGATAAGCCTCTGGAGATTAACCATCGGCTGATGTGCTGTCAGACGCTTTTTTTAAGCATGCAATATCTAGCAACTCTGCACTAGGGCAAGGATAAAGACACACCTCAATCTGAGGTGCTCTTTTTTTTACGTTTTTTTTTTCTGAACACGAGTAAAATTTCTGGTCTACATCTTCAGTACCCGTTTTCCCCTGTTATCTCATGGAGCTTATGATTTCTTTCATAGAGATCATAGAGTGACTTTAGGCCAAAAACTGTGGGGAAAAACTAAAAACTTTAATCATCTCCTAATCAGTCAGCTTTGCCCCAATCTGGTGTAAGCATTTCAGCGTGGTACACTACAGACAAAACCTGTTACGAAGATGCTATCAGAGTCTGAAAGCTGATTTGGTGAGTACCTGCAAAGCTCTTTCATTCATTGATCAAAAATACAGAGAAGGAAAAAGGTAAATAAACTTTCGCCAAGTGTGTGAAAAATCACAAAATTCACCCTTAATTGGGTTTCACATCCAACATTTGTTTTCCTTATCACAGTTCAGTAGCTCTGTCCTCTGGTTCAGTTTGCACCCCATGGCTCAATCTACAAAAAAAAGTACCCTGCACACCAGAATACGTGTTTGGTTCACATCCTTCTTTTGGGTTGAATCAGTTTCTCACTGCATCACTGAACCACTTAGCGCTCACATGGAAACCACCTCGCTCAGATGTTCTCAGACGGGGTTGTTTTGCTCCGTACCTGACTGTGATTGCTGTGTTCTCACCGGCCTTGAGAAGTGGAAAATGCACCAGGATTCCTAAACACTGCATATGTGAAAGCACACATAGACCACAAGTTGGGCACCTTTTTGTTCTTAACCTGGCCTTTCAGTATAAGGCCTTCTTGTATGACTTTGAATGACTGACTTCAGGTCATTTGTGGTGGAATAAGCCTGTTTTTATTGATATTTTAAATTGGAGTATTGTAGAATATGTGTGTAGAGAATGTGAGACATTTAAAGATCAGTCTTCTGGTCACTGATTAAGCCTATTTCTGTACGCTCATAGAACACCCTAGAATGTGTGTATTGCCCCATCTGGATCCACACACACTTAAACCACCTGAAGGGATAGTTAACGAGTTGACTCAAATGTATTAGAGTAGAGAAAAACTGTCTCTCTCCCACACACACACATACAGAAAACCCTGGAAAAAAAAACTAAAAGACAAGACTATGTCTGCAAAGGCACCCTGGAGAAAAAGTACTGTACTTGAAACATCTCTGGATGCTAGAAAGGGCTCATAACTTATAGACAGATGCCCAAAGCTGTGTGGCTTGGCAGACATCCCAGGCTCAGTATATCCACGTTCCACAGGCACGTGAGAGGTGTGCGTGCCGATGCTTTTAAAGCCACTCTCTCACTTCCTTTCTCCACTCAAGCACCCAGCAAACCAAAACCACAGAAGTCTGTGGAAAAAACTTAAGCGGGGTGGAGTGCATTGCGCTTGAAAGGAAAGTGAATCTCGTACTTCTGTCTTTTCTGATTGTGATCAGCCCATCTTCGTTGAATTAGACAGGATTAGATTTCGACAGGATTAGATTTACAAGGGGATCTTCCATGGGGCAATTCCATTATAAGCAGGTGCTATTCTGTGAATTTTGTTTCTGTCCAGATTGTCCATGTTGGTGTTTTTCTCCCTCTTCTGACAAAATTACACACCAAATTGCCGCTGTGGGTTTTTTTTTTTTTTCCCTTCAGTGGTCGGGTAATTTTAGTGTTGTCCATATATATACCTCGGTGATTTTGCAGGCTGGTGCATTGGAATTTTTGTTGACCGCTGTTACTTGCCATATTATTTATATTAAACTCTTTCTGAAACAATCAGAAGCGCATGAGCCAATAGACGTATTTAAAGGAGCTTTTATAATGACAGCTACAGGTATAAAAGCCGCTTTATGTTCACATATGCCACAATATCATGAAACTTTTAGTTTTATAGAAATAAATGAATGAGCAGTTACATTGCTGTCAGCTATACACTTTATATGCTGCCAGAGAAATACATATAATTGTAAATGATCCAAAAATGTTACTTTTATTCAAAAGGCTAATGCTTACACCAATCAGCCAAAACATTAAAACCAGTGACAGGTGAAGTGAATAACATTGATTATCTTGTTACAATGGCACCTATCAAGGGGTGGGATATATTAGGCAGCAAGTGAACAGTCAGTTCTCGAAGTTAATGTGTTGGAAGCAGGAAAAATGGGCAAGTGTAAGGATCTGAGCGACTTTGACAAGGGCCAAATTGTGATGGCTAGATGACTGGGTCAGAGCATCTCCAAAACAGCAGGTCTTGTGGGGGGTTCCTGGTATGCAGTGGTTAGTATCAACCAAAAGTGGTTCAAGGAAGGACAACCGGTGAACCGGCCACAGGGTCATGGGTGCCTAAGGCTCATTGATGCGCATGGGGAGCGAAGGCTAGCCCGTCTGGTCCGATCCCACAGAGGAGCTACTGCAGCACAAATTGCTGGAAAAAGTTAATGCTGGCTATGATAGAAAGGTGTCAGAACACATGGTGTATCACAGCTTGTTGCATATGGGGCTGCGTAGCTGCAGATCAGTCAGAGGGACCATGCTGACCCCTGTCCACCATTGCAAGTACCTTCAATGGGCATGTGAGCAACAGAACTGGACCATGGAGCAATGGAAGAAGGAGGCCTGGTCTGATGAACCACGTTTTCTTTTACATCATGTGGAAGGCTGGGTGCATGTGCATTGCTTACCTGGGGAAAAGACGGCACTAGGATGCACTATGGGAAGGAGGCAAGCTGGTGGAGACAGTGTGATGCTCTGTTCTGCTGGGAAACCTTGGGTCCTGGCATTCATGTGGATGTTACTTTGACCCCTACCACCTACCTAAACATTGTTGCAGACCAATTACACCCCGTCAGGGCAACAGTATCCCCTAATGGCAGTGGCCTCTTTCAGCAGGATAATGCACCCTGCCACACTGCAAAAATTGTTCAGGAATGGTTTGAAGAACATGACAAACAGTTCAAGGTGTTGACTTGGCCTCCAGATTCCCCAGATCTCAATCTGATCGAGCATCTGTGCTGGACAAACAAGTCTGATCCATGAAGGGCCCAACTCGTAACTTGCAGGACTTAAAGGATCTGCTGTTAACGTCTTGGTGGCAGATACCACAGCACACCTTCAGAGGTCTTGTGGAGTCCATGCCTCGACGGGTCAGAGCTGTTTTGGGACCTACACAATATTATGCAGGTGGTTTTGATGTTATGGCTGATCAGTGTATAAAACAGATTTTTTATATGTTTTATATTTTAAATACATCTTATTGTACCAACATACCCATTGTCAAGGCCAGGCTAGGATATCCTTAAACCTAGAGATAATGATAATTAGGGAGAATGGAAGTGAGGAATGGAGGTACAGCTGTGTTTTAGCAGTACTTGTCCCAAGTTTTGTGTAAACTGTGTCAAGAAATGGTGGCTCTGTTACATCTACGTAGGTCGTTTTTTAAAATAAATTGTACTTGAATAATTTGAGCACTTTTTACTCTTGTAAGAGCAAATATGTGAAGACAAATGCACTTCCTATGCACTTTCCATTCAGCCTTGTTTTTCCACATTTGTTTCTGTGGCTGAATCTCATGGTGCACACTACATGTAGTGCACTATATAGGGTGCACAAGGCAATGTTATACTCTAGATAGAGCTCATAAGAAGCGAACAGGAAGTCATTTGTGTTATGTTTGTTCGTGCGGCGTGAATAGATAAAAAATATTCCTGCGCGAAGATGCATTGCTCATGTTGAGTCGCAAATCATAACACTTACGTTAATGCTAGAAAAAAATTTGATATTTATTCAGTATGCATGCTTTTGAGAGAACATTAGCTGATGTTCTAATAGTGAATTTGGAGCATTAATCTTCAGGTTCTGTATTTAACTGGCATTTTAGGCTTAATTTATCACATCTAATATCATCATAGCAACAGCAAATAACTTTATCTTGTTTTAAGTTATGTGATATTTTATGTGTGAAAAATAAAGTCAGTCTAAAAATATGCCCAGGACCCAGAAACTGTTGAATTAAGGTTGTGCTTTAAGGAATTATTTAATTTAATTTAAAAATCTCAGAAATGTCAACATGTCAATTTCTGATCTTGTTTTAATTTGTACCTGTAGATGAAAGTGATGTAATTGCACATAAACAACAAAATCACTTTGTTTTCACTTAATAAACAAAAGAAATCAACAAAAATGAGTATTTCAACTGAGGAAAAAGTTAGGACACCCTATGCCCTAATAGCTAGTG
>CM075027.1:14107654-14117873 GCA_037576675.1 Pangasius sanitwongsei
TCAACAATTAAGAGCAAACCAAACTAAATGTCTGAGGTTTAAATAAGGCAAGCCTCCTTCAAAATGCTCTGTAACGACGTTCTAATAATTTGCACCCGATGTGATACACCTGTAGGTCATTTTAGCCATTTTAAGTACAAAAAATTGTGGGGGTGTCCTTACTTTTTCCTCACAAGAAATTGGATTTTTTTTAATTACATTTTACAGATCATTTTAAAAAAACTTTTCTTTGGTTTTATTTGTTTAGTTATATTACTTGAATCTCCCAATATTGTTAAAACGAAGATCAAATGTCCATATGTTTAACTATGTTAAAAAAAACACAGGCTTTTATGGGGTGTCCTAATTTTTTCACATGACTGTATATATATATATATATATATATATATATGTATATAGCGAGAGAGGGAATCCTCTGTGTTTCAGAGACTGAGGGAAAACCTGCTATCGCAAAAGGAACAGACGCGATCTGTGTGTGTGTGTGTGTGTGTGTGTGTGTTTGGCTCTGGAAACGTGTGAGTGGATTCTGTCACACAGCGTGAGAGTGAGGAAAAACAGAGAGGAGAGACTTGGCTGAATGAGCTGCAACAGAGGGAATTGTCATAATTAAATCATGAGTGTGTGTGTGTGCATGTGTGCATGTGTGTGTGCGGACCGAAAACACAATAAGAGAATGTTTGTGTGGAAGTGTGCATGTATGGTCACATGTTTCACTTCATAACCAAGGTGTCCCTTGACGCGTCTTTTACCATCTTGTTAAATGAAGTGTTTGCAGGACCCCCTGTGTGCTTTGCTTAAATAAAGGAGGACAAAAAAAGGCTGCATAAAAATAAAAAATATTTTTAAAAAACCTGAAACATAAATTGAAGTCATAAATTGCTGTAAGGAAAATAATGTTTTCTGGTCAAAGGCTGGAAAAGTTGTGCTTGTCTAATTTTACCCGCTTAATAACAAACACATGCTATGGGATTTTTTTTTTTTTTTTAAACGAGTCGTAAAGCAGGCCAGTTATGTAATGATTTTATGCTGACAGTTTGTTTTGATGTGAGAAAGTTTCACACAGGGCCTGACCATGTGTGTCCAGAAACACTTTGTGGCTTTTTATATGAAGGTGTTGGACTTTCCTGATATAAATCTCTCAGAATGCACTGTAACTAAAAGCAGACTTTTTTTTTTTTTTTTTTTTTTTTTTAAACAGTGCCTCTGAGGTGACATGGTGGTTATTTATATATAAGTTGATAGTGCCTTGAGTACCTTGTGGCCACGACTTGTGACAAGGGCATGTCTGTGTTGCAACATCACTGACTCCAGTATGTCTTCATGTATCATTCCATTGATTGATGGGTTGTGTGGCCACAACACTCTAATTCTATTGATTTCTCTGTCTCAATATTAGAGTTGCCACAAGATCCTTTGTATCCACCAAACACATCTTGAGAAACATATTATATTAACATATTATGTCGTGATCACACCTTATTCAAACCATGTTTTTATCATTTGTCTATTGATCTAATGAAAAGCTCTGATTTAACTCATAAATATTTAGGTGTGTCTATACAGAACCACGAGGTGCCATGAGTAGAGCAACCAGACTGGATAAAACTCAAATTGAGTTCTAAACTACACTGTATGGCCAAAGGTTTGTCGACACCTGACCCTCACACTCATATGTGTTTTGTTGAACATCCCATTCCAGATTTAGTCCCACTTTGCTGTTATGATATCCTCCACTCTTCTGGGAAAGCTTTCCACTAGATTTTGGAGCGTGGCTGTGGGGATTTGTGTTCATTCAGCCACAAGAGCTTTAGTGAGGTCACAAGAGCACTCATGGCAGGTGAGGAGGCCTGGAGTGCAGTTCATCCCAAAGGTGTTCAGCGGGGTTGAGGTCAGGGCTCTGTGCAGGACACTCGAGTTCTTCAACACCAACCTTGGCAAATCATGTCTTCATGGAGCTCGCATTTGTTCACAGGGGCATTGTCATACCGGGCCTCTTATTTCCAGTGAAGGGAAGTTGTAATTCTACAACATACAAAGACATTCTGTATACCTGTGTGCTTCCAACTTTGTGGAAAAGTTGTGATGGTCAGGTGTTCCCAAACTTTTGCCCAAATACTGTATGTAAGCAGTAAGCATTAATGTCCTATTTTGAATTGTCATGAAGTGCATCCCAAACACTCCTAAAGGTGACTACATGAAAGAACGGACTCATTCTCTTAACCCTTGATGCTCTTGTTGTAAACAATGTACTTACTGGCTTGGTCAATTGCCCCTAATTGTGAATGAGTGTGTGAATGTGTGTGTGTGTGTGTGTGTGTGTGTGTGTGTGTGTGTGGGTGTGGTGCCCTGTGAATGACTGGCGTCCCATCCAGGGTGTGTTCCCATCTCGTGCCCAGTGTTCCAGGGATAGGCTCCAGATTCAAGATAAAGTGGTTATTGATGATGAATGATTGAATGAATGAATGAATGAATTGGATGGATGTTTTGATTAGAAATGTGGGTGTGCCAGCTGCAGTCAAGGGTGGCCTTGGCACACCGTGGCACAACCACGGTTACGTCAGTGGTTGAATTTCTCAGTAACAGCATGTTTTGCGTGCGTTAAAATTCATTCTAATACATTGCCATTTCTGAAATCACAACTCATTCACAGGAACTGTATACATGGTATACACTCCACATAATCTAAGGCTAATTTAAAAAAAAAAAAACATGCATGACTGGACGGTGAGCTGGCCATAGTAGTCTTCCGTCTTCTCTCTCTGCTGTCAGTGCAGTTGCTCTCTTCGTCTTACTTTCTTTTCTTCCATCCCCCTCTCCTCGCTGTGTCCTTGCTTCTCTGTCTCTCTCCTCTCGCTCTGTCATGTCCTTGAGGTCTTGGCACTGTTCCTCCAAGTTGCCATTTAGACATTAAAGTCTAAAAAGCATTAGAGCGTCCCTTTTTCACGTTGAACAAGGTTAAAGCTGATTCATTGTTAGTATTTTTTTGTTATCATATTGATAACCAATCCTGATATTGCAAATGGATGCAATATGCAAATGAGTCTCGTAACAAATCGTATTTTTGTGAGATCTTGGAATCCTAATCAGCACTGTTATGTTCCGCATTAGAGTTTCTGTACATTTAGACAAATCCTGGCAATTACATAATCTTACAAATGTAATTTTGGGTAAAATTAAGGAAGCTGACTTTAAAAGATGACGTGTTATGGTTTGGCCAGTGGGGTTTCTAACAGGTTGGCACACTTCAGTCTCAGTATCTAGCTACGCAGTTATAATATTTATATTTAAAATCTAGTTTAGAATGTGTTTTCTAAACGCAAGAATGAACCGTGTCCAGGACACGGTAGATAATTTGGTGTTGGTGGACATTGACAGAGTGCATTCGGGGAGCTTTAATGTTGGCTCGCCGGTGCATTTTTGTGTGGTTTGATGCCCACGCTGACATGCGCCGCTCTGACAGCACGGAGATGCGCTGCAGGCCTGCAGGCGAGTGCAGCTGCTCCAGTGGACATCGCAGGAAATGTGCTCTAAGCATGCAGTCGATCATGTGACCATGTAGAGAGAGAAAAAGAAGTAGCCCTCGCCACAAAGCACCTTAACCCTTATGTAACGTTCTTTTAAATAATAAAATAGAATAGAAATATAATAGAATAATTATACGAATCAAATATTTATTTTACTATTGGTACTATTGGTAGAAGAAGACTAAAATAACTTTTCCAACAAGTTCCTGAGCCCATTTTTATTATTTTTTGGTAATAATATTTATACCACAGCTTTGTTGAATGATCAATTCTGATTGGTCAGGGGTTGTTGATTAATTTTCTGTATCTATATGTACAGTAATGCGAACTGAGCAGAGATAGTGTGAGAGATTCTCTCCAGTTCTCCTGAAACTTAAATGTCCCTAAATTATTCTTTTCTACAATTACACAATTTTTTTTTTGTTGTTGCATGTTTTAAAGACGTCTTCAGTCCTCCTGAAAATTGGAGCATGGAGAGCCTTGTTCGTCCAACAGTAACAAATCCACCTCCACCGTGTGATCAAGTAATTGAAGGCGACTATTTTTACTCAGTTGAATAATTACAGCTATGCCGAACTGCAATTAACTTCCCTTGTAATTTCCAAAGGGTCTCCCAACCCCAACCCACCCTGTGGTAAATTGTGTACGCGTGAGTGTGCGAGTCTCAGCAGAGCGCTGGATTTGAAAGACGTTTTTATGTCTACCTGCTGCACCGTCAGCTGTTTGCTGTTATAGAATGCATTATTAGTAAAAAAAAAAAAAAAAAGTTGGGTTGTCCTCTTTTTTTGGATCATTTTCGTTCTGACGCTTTCCCTTTTTATGTCTTTCCAATCTGTTTGTCTTAGAGAAGTTATGAACCTCTCTTTTAGCAATAATGACACCTGACCTGGCCAGAAGTTGACGATACCTTTGAAAACAGCTTTAGTTTTCGCTAAAAGGATCGACCTGAAATTAAAATGCGTACGCTGAAATACAAACTGGAACTTTTTGTTGGTGATGTTGAGTTTTAAAGCTACAGGGGGGGCAAGATCTGGGAATATTACCCTCTTTTGGTAGAAAAAAAAAAACCACTCAGTGCATCCTTAACTCTGTGGGTTAATCTGAAGGTTACAAAAAGCCATGCTGCGTCCCAATTTGCCTACTTATACTAGGCACTAAAAGTATGTACTCTTTTTGTGAAGAAAAAGTACACACTTTTGTGTGTGTAGCAAAAGAGTATTGCCCCAGTTCGCCGACTATCCATCCTAAATAGTATCCGAAATTAGAATTAGTCTGTCCCAAGTCATAGTATGTAGAAATGAGTATCCCAGAGGTACCCGGATGGTCTGTTATTTCCGGTAGATTTTCAAGTGTGGATCCGTGGACACTTTTCCAGCTAATACTGCCCACAACTCCTTGCGAGAGGGAGGAGGAGTTTTGTTACGGTTGACTTCGCCGAATTCAACCTGCAGACATGGAGCGTTTTAGAGAGTTGTAAATGAAATGTGGAAAAATAAATCAAGGGAATGGGCAATTAAATTATACAGTATAAATTATATAAGGAATAATGAATGAAGAAATGCTGAAATGCAGCGAGGAGTTTGTGGACGGTGACAGTGTGCATAACTAGGCAACAACGTCCTCTTCCGTTACATGACATGTCCCAGTATGTCCCAGTACCTGCATTCTCTTTTGCTACACACTCAAAATTATGTACTTTTTCTTCACAAAAAGAGTGCATACTTTTAGTGCGCAGTATAAGTAGGCGAATTGGGACGCAGCACTAGTAAAACACATTCAAAGTAAATTGACGGCTGTGTCCCAAACCACATTCAATGCACTGAAAGGACCTTTCGCACCACTTTAGTTCCAGAAGTAAATGTACAGTACTAAAGTACTGGGCGATTTTGCGCGGACTATTTCCCAGTACCATTTGAAGGGTTGCATATGCAGCGACAGTGGGCACTAGGAAGTGACGTAAGCCGGCCGACAGCGACGTCATTTGTGTGTGCGGCGTTCAACAACGTAAACACCCGGAGGATGGAGGACGCTGTGATCGGAGCTGTGTTGCACTTCAGCGTCCGTCCATCTATCGCTGTTCTCCATACGTGCGAAATAAGTTGACACTACAGTATGTTTACACGGCGTTTTAAATCATGGCAGGTGAGGGCGTTTTCGTACGCGTTTGGCCAATCAACTTACATCACGGATAGTACCAGTTGTGCTGGTTAGACCCTGCTCTGGAGTAGGAGCTAATTTGGTTCTCGAAAAAGGCAGTCCGGTACTAAAGTCGCACCCAGTTCCGGAGGTGCGAAAACGCCAAAAAGTGGGTAGTTCCACAATTAGTTCAGGTACTATGAAAAGGTTCCCACAGTGCAAAAGGCCCTAATGAGAACATCTAAGTAGCAATGCAGTTTGGGACTCCTTGTCCTAATCGTTTCCTCAGTACAAGAATAAAAACATCCTTCTGGATGTCAACGTGACTGTAACATTTACTACGTACTAAGTACTTACTAATTACTTGTTACTGCACTAATATTAAACAGTTACCTCACTACCACTTGCTGTTTGTGCTTTGTGATCTTGCACTGCTGGTTACCGAGAAAGTGCAAAGCCTTCTGTCCTGAAAAATCCTCTGCGTCAGGAAACTTAACATTACAGCTTTAGCTCGGGCTGGTAATAATGCGCTGGCACTGGAGACTCCTTCCAAAAATGCTAAATAGCATTTCTTCAAAGAAAGCTTCTCTACACACGTTTTTTTTTTTTTTTTTTTTTTTTTAAAACCATCTATTTGATTCACAGGCCATACTAGTATCTTTGTAAGTTGTTACTATAGAAACGATAACACTTAGGAACAAGCGCATTAATATAAACCTGTGATTTGTCTTGCAGCTGCTGTTATAGAAAATTAATCAACACTTTCTGACCAATCAGAATCAAGCATTCAGGAGAGCTCAGGATTTCCAGGGGGAAAAAAATCACAACAGTTCAGGAACATCATGTTTTAAAAAACTCAATAATGATTTTTTTTTTAATGATTATAATTTATAACTGTAGCACTGTGCACTGTAGCTTTAAGATGAACTCAGCATTCATGGGCCACTTGGATTAAGCACACATTTGCCCATGTCTCCAGCAAAGAGTAATTAATTACTTAATTAATTTCACGTAGCCAATAATAGGCCAAAGTGAGCTCTACCTAATATTGTTGATTTTCCCTCAATATTTCCAAATGGTTTAAGCCAGTGAAGTTAATTCAAAACAAAATTCCTAAAGGTTGCATTCCAGCCCATTAATATTCAAATATGTTTGTTTGTTTGTTTTTTCCCCTAATGTGATGAAGATATGTGGGAATTTGTGCAGTTGTGTTCCTTTAAAACAGGGTCTCTTCCTGGAAGTGTGTGCCATATGGCCACCAACTTGCTCAGCAGTCTGTTCATTTGCTGCTTCGCCGTTCGGAGGAATCATCTGCGTGTGTTTGCTATGCTTCACTAGCACTTACTAGGTCTTGCACTCGCCCTGACGCTAAAGCTGTTAGCATGGAATGATCTTACCCCGCTAATCTCCGCTCCAGATTAGACGCTTACAGTCAGATTATGTCCTTAGTGTTTAAAGTGCAGGATTGGTCCTTGTCTCAAGCTAATTATTCATGGCTTAATGCTAGCATGCTGCTGCTTTATCTCTGTTGGAATGGTGGCAAGAGTGTTTACGTCATCGTGTGACTTATTGCTGGTGAAATCGCATGCAGGTTCTTCGGAAAACAAAGATGGCGCGAGTTATAACGGAAGATTCAACGTCAAAAGTTGGCTTTTCTGTGCGACAGTCACGCGTGCAAACATTTTCTTTCCAGCACCAGTACCTCTTGTAATGTTAATCCTGTGATTCCTCCCCCCCCCCCCCCCCCAATTTATCATTCACTCCTCCTTTTTGCTCTCGTGTGTCTGACACCTGGCTTCGCTGTTTTTCAGAGCACAGAGGGTGCTATTCAGTGGCGCTGTGGTTGGCCCCCTTTGTGAAACTGTTTTGCTTTTCTGGGATTCGTGAGGAAGTGACCCCGCACATGGCAAACCTGTCTCACATCTTTGCAAATACTGAGGGCTGAGTGATGACAAAAAAAAAAAAAGGGAGGAGGGAAGAAATGTCAACCTGCAGTTGGCTGGTTTGAGAGCGTACACTTCAACACACACGCACACACACACACATACACACGCGCAGCACAATGAAAGGAGCTCCCAAGTAGCATCTGGTCTTTGGCTTTTCACAGAATGAGTATAATAATAAGCGTCACTAATAAGTCAATCAGACGCAATCAGTCAAAAACGTCCTGCCAGTCGTCTGCTGTGCTAACCTTTAGCCCTTTCACAAACTTTCAAGAGCGGGAACGCTAACCTTTGATCACGTTCCGATCTTTTTGAAAAAGAAATCTCGCATGGGGGTCATTACAATCTCCTGATGTCTTGGAACAAGTTGCTTAGGAAATGATAGGAAGAAGATTTTGTGCGATACGGAGGCAAGAAGAGACATAAAGATTTGAATTTTAAAAGCCATTGAATTCTTAATAATTTGTGTTTATGTACTTAATGTGGATTTGTTTTCGAAAAAAAATCTCACAGAAATGACTTTTCTATACCAGCAGCTCTGATCGTAGCTGTATTGAGAAGTAGTGGTAGTGTGAGAACAGGTTTATTTAACAGCTATGCAAGGAGTCGCTAGTGTCAGCTCTTTTGGTAAGCGTTGAAAGTCTTCTGCCACGGGAGAGTCTTCAGGACTTTGTGTTTTCTTGGTATAATGACAAGCTGCATTTGTTTTCTTTTATTAACATCAGGAGAGTTTTATAACAAAAGTTTGTATCCCCCAATAGCTTTTGAATGACAAAAGGGAAAATTTACCTGTAGTTAAAAAAATGTTAAAAATGAAATGTATCCTGCGTCAAGATATTAAAGTAAAAGCAGCAGCAGTATATATGTAGGAAAAGTTTCATTTGAGAATTTAGGACAGTTCATTTCTTGGAGTTTCATGCCTGAGCCTCAACGCATTACCTTCCCAGTAGCGTTCATCAGGCCTGGCACTTGTGATAAATGTCCTGTTTCTTACAAAGATTACAACCTGAAACCTGGGCTTGTTTTGTGCCAAACATAAAGAGGAAAGAACGTGAAAGTAGCAGTCAAATTTCCACCTCATTTGTCTACTCCACATTTCCTCTATCTCACACTGTCAGGCACTACACTTAAGCTAACCACACTGTAGATCCAGCACTTTTTCCCACAGTATTTATGGCTGTGGTTTTGGTCTTGCTCTGTAAAGCAAAACAGAAAGCCAAACCCCTGAGCATGCACAGAAAAAGAAAGAAAAAAAAAAACAATTCTCCTCCCTGGGGCAGACAAGCAAAATTAATATCATCAACTCTACATGACAATAGCATAGTATTTTAATATATTTTAATTCTATTCCACTGCAGCAATTTGCCTATGATTACCATTTTTATTTATGAACGAATGACATGCCATACTTTTTGTCTCTAGTTACATTTCATAAGAGGAACAAATGCAGCTTGTTACTGACAAACAACAAAGTCCTCTGTCTTTAGACTTAGACTTAGGCTTGGCAGAAAACTTAAAATTACAGCTTCACTTCTAATCGTTACAAAGCTCTGACACTGGAGACTCCTTACAAAAACATTAAATAAACGTCTCCTTATAGAAAACTTCACCATACCAATGCGTAGATGTTTTTTCGTTGTTAAACAGCAAGACGTTTTGTTAGCCTGTTTATTATTAGTCTTAGGTTACTGTGGAGCATCCTCCATTCAAGTCCCTGTGTAAATTGTTACTATAGAAATTATAAAGGAGAAATTACAAAGAGAGTAGTAAATATAAACCTGTGATTTGAATGACTACTGTCAGAAAATGAATCGACACATTCTGACCAATCAGATCTGAGAATTCAGCAGGTATTAATCATGGTAAAGCAGGCAGTGCTCTCATCGCTGTGATCCGGGCTCGATTCCTGGTCAGGTAACAGACCAGGTTACCTGAAAGGGGGGGAATTAATCATGGTAAAACAGGGAATTTGTCATAGCTTAGGTTCCTCTTAAACAAGCAGGTTGTGTATGACTGGTTGCCCTAAATTGATATAATCTTGAGAAACAACTTGTTTGCATATCTTGACTATGATATTTGCATAATTACAAGTGCATGCTTTCTTTTTGTTGAAGATTTTGCATAACAGTAACTGCTAGAAATGACATTTGTGAACATTTTGGATGGGAAAAATACCAATAATATTCTGCATTTTTGACTCCATTCAGCTGGCTGGTCTTTTAGACACTGATGAAAAATTGTTCTAGGGCGGATGGTTTGTTTTGAATACAATACACCTACATCAGTCATCCAATAACATACCACTGATGTGGTACCCCAGAAAAACCTCATAGGCTCTGAGCTGTGGTTTGTTGCCCAAGGCAGACTGTGTGTGTGTGTGTGTTTTTCTGGATGATGGAGAGTCGCATGTAAGTTGCGTCCCGGATCCAAGTGGTGTCTGGACTGGACTGGTATACAGTCTATTCATATATGCTGTTCGGCCCTCATGTTCTGTTCTCATCTGTTCAGGTCAAAATGGTAGAACATATATATATATATATATATATATATATATATATATATATATATACAGTCTGGTCCATAAATATTGGGACATCGACACAATTCTAACATTTT
>CM075027.1:14117973-14151332 GCA_037576675.1 Pangasius sanitwongsei
TGTGGTGGTGTATAGAGCCAAAAATGTTAGAATTGTGTCGATGTCCCAATATTTATGGACCTGACTGTATATATAAATATATATAACCCACCTCCAGGGTTAGGGGTTCAATTCCCATCTCCGCCTTGTGTGCGTGGAGTTTGCATGTTCTCTTTGTACTTCGGGGGTTTCCTCCGGGTACTCCGGTTTCCTCCTCCAGTCCAAAGGCATGTATTGTAGGCTGATTGGTGTTTCCACATTGTCCGTGGTGTGTGAGTGTGTGTGCGATTGTGCCCTGTGATGGGTTGGCACCCCATCCAGGGTGTCCCCCCGCCTTGTGCCCCAAGTCAGCCTGGGATAGGCTCCAGACTTCCCGCGACTCTGTGTAGGGTAAACGGTACAGAAGATGGATGGATGGATTTTTGTTTGTGGGGCAGAGAAAGATACACGCTTGGTACCATTTCTGTACTGATTTTAAACATCAAGTTTATAGAGATCATGCTTTTGACTTGAGACTAAGATGATGAAATAAATGTTCACAAATTGCTGGTCTTTGCTAATATGAAACAAAATGATGATTTCAGGCTCTGTCTTATTGACTCCATCACTTCTTTGCTCTGAAATTATATATTGGGTATTTTAAAATAAATTGTACAGTTGCATGGTTGTAAAAATGAAAAGAGATGGCTGGTTCAATCAGACTTCTTTTACTAGACAGTGAAGAGAACATGAGGGCGGACGGCAGGGTGGCCTAGCAGATTGTTGTGAGTGGAAAACCTTCCAAAATTTCCGGGAGGAGCCATTTATCACATAGATGATTAAACATAATTCTTGCAAAAACCTGCCGTGAGGTTTTTTTTTTTTTTTTTAAAGGTTTTTAAAGGATTAAATTATCTTCAAACTGTGTTAAACATTCTACCTGATTTATCTAATGTTTTTATGTCAAAAACACCCCTATTTGAGAGACAAGTAGTCTCAGAGCTTCAGGCTCAGGTAATTTAGGGACTTGGCATCTTAAAAAAGCAGTACAGTTGCCACATTTAATTCACGCCTTATCTGCTAATTCTTAACAGCTTTTATCTGGAAAAGGTACTTTAGGAAAGTACCAAAGCTGCAAAGAAACTAATGTAACTACTAAACATTATACTGTAATGAGTTCTTGAATCAGAAAGTGTGGATTCATTTTCAGTAATAGCAGCGCCGTACTGGACGTGCCATATAAACAAAGTAAAAACGTAATTGTTGGGAAGGGATGTTTATTTAGCATTTTGGAAGGAGTCTCCAGTGTCAGTGCTTTGTGACAGTCAGAAGTAAAGATATTCCTTTAAGCTTTCCAACAAGGGAAGGTCTTCAGGACAGACCTGCGTAACGTAACCTTACATAATGTAACTTGTGCCGTGGACATTCCACAATGAAACATTAAACATAACTACAAATGGTTAAAAGGGGCATATTAACATATAACATAAGTGATTTGTGTAACATAGCTAAACTTATGTTATGTATTGTGTATAACTACAAAGAGTTACACACGATATGTGAGTATATTTAACGTAAATGACTTGCGTAACATAACATAATGTAACTTGTATTGTGGACGTTCCACAATGAAACATTAAACATAACTAGAAATGGTTAAAAAGGACGTTAACACATGACATAAGTGACCTGCATAACATAACTTAACTTACGTTATGTATCTTGTACCATGGATGTTCCACAATGAAACATTACAAATAGCTACAAATGGTTAAAAAGGATGTTAACATATTTAATGTAAATGTTTTGTGTAACATAACTTACGTTATGTATCTTGTATCGAGTATGTTCCACAGTGAAACATTAAACATAACTACAAAATTTTTAAAAAGGACATGTGAACATATTTAACGTAAATGGCTCACGTAACATAACTTACGTTATGTATCTTGTATTTTCCACAATGAAACATTAAACATAACTACAAATGGTTAAAAAGGGCATATTAACATATAATATAGGTGACTTGTATAACGTAACTAAACTTACATTATGTATCTTGTATCGAGTATGTTCCACAGTGAAACATTAAACATAACTACAAATAGTTAAAAAGGACATGTGAACATATTTAACGTAAATGGCTCACGTAACATAACTTACGTTATGTATCTTGTATTTTCCACAATGAAACATTAAACATAGCTACAAATGGTTAGAAAGGACATTAACATATTTAATGTAAACGTTTTGCGTAACGTAACTTACGTTATGTATTTTGTATTTTCCACAATGAAACATTAAACATAGCTACAAATGGTTAAAAAAGACATTAACATATTTAATGTAAATGTTTTGCGTAACATAACTTACGTAATGTAACTTGTATCGTGTATGTTCCACAATGAAACATTAAACATAACTACAAATGGTTGAAAAGGATATGTGAACATATTTAACGTAAATGACTCGTTTAAAGTAACTTCACTTATGTTATGTATCTTGTATGTTCCACAGTGAAACATTAAACATAACTACAAATAGTTAAGAAGGACGTGTTGTTCTTTAATGAAGGAAAAAATGTTAGTGTCTGCATACTGGTGTGGTATAAGCGAAATAAAACACTTTGGGACGTGATTTTTATTGGAAAATAAGTTAGAAAAGAACCAGTGTGGTAACAGTAACTCCACTTTGCCTTCGCTTTGGCCACATCACTCCATCCTTGTCTTGTTTCATTCCTTACTTCTCACTCTTTGAATTGGACTTTGTTTGCCTCTGCATGGAGTTTTCCAAGCCTGGTATTTGTTTATGAGAGTGTGAAAAGGATGACCAGAAGGATCTGATGACTAAACGACTGCGGAGGAGGATTCGTGAGACACGAAAAAGCAAAAAGACAGGGGATGTGTATATTTTTGTAAATATTAATTTGGGAACAGGTGATTCAGATTTAGTCAGCCTCCTTCTGTCAGAGCTTCATGAGGAAATCATGTTGCATAAAATGATTAAGAATCAACATTAATCCAAATGTTTGATGATCAACAGCACATCAGAGAAGCGATAAAAGGGAATTCGGTTTAAAAAATATGTTCACGCTGCTTTAACAAAGCATGTTTAACTAGGAGAAATGGACAGAAAATACATGAAGTATTTTTATATGAATTTATATGAATTTCAATATTGACTCGAGTACTGCTGGTGAGATTAGCGCACTGTTACGGCTCACGAGATGCAGTGAAGTACCCAAGCGTGGCAGACAGTGAGGATAAATAGGTCAGGATACACTGCAGTGGGAGTTAGAGATGGTGGAAAAGACACACACACACACAGTGTTTGTATTGGCTGATGGCCCTTGGTGTGCCATGTGCGGTATTCCATTCCATTGTTAATCTGTGTGGAGCAGGAAGTACGTCCCTCAGGTCTATCATAAAAATATCCATCATTGAATAAGCATTACTGGACATAAAATTGTTGTGGCACTGCCAGAATAAACACTTTTGATGGTTTATGTTAGATGTTTTTCTTTCTTTTTTTTTTTTTTTTAAATTATCTTCTGCTTCAGAACAAAAGTAATGAATGGTCATTTGCAATCGTGCTGTTGTTGTACCGAATATCAGCACCTCTGTGATTAGCTACAGCCTACGTTGAATCACAGCTATGTCGATATTCAGTATAAGTACACAGCACATATATTTCTTTGGCTTAGTAAATTTAAGAGAGAGACAAAAATAGTTTGAATAGAGTCTGAGTCTATTAGCTGTTGAAATGTATGTGACTATGTGTTTCTTGTGTCCTGATTAGGGGTAAAGATAAAAAATCCTGGGCCCCCTGAGAAATTCGTACACTTGGCAACCCCATCCCCATCCCACCAGTCTAGCTTAAGACACATAAGTGTGTAAGTGTAAGACCACTCAGAGCTTTTCATCCATTATGGCGCCTCTGGTCCTGATGACACACGCAATGGATCTTACTTGCTTTATTCCAGTGTGTAGCAGAGCGTACGTTTTATCTGTGTTTGCTCGTCCTTTTTGTCGATGGTAGTAGGTGTTTCCTCTTCGCTCGTGACCTCATTTCAGCAGCAAGGCTCCGGCTGCTGGCGTAAAAGTGCCTCACATCGTCACCAACACACACACACACACACACACACACACACCATGCTATTGGCTGTGGCCTCCCAATCTCTCTGCTGCATTTGCCATTAGGGTTTGTTGAATGAGAGCAAGAGAGAGCGTGTTTGTGTTTGTTTGTTTGTGTGTGTGTGTGTGTGTGTGTGTGTGTGCATTCATCATGGACTTGAATGAATTTGGAACACTGGATTCGGTGTACACTCTGAAAGTCTTTCAGCACCAGCTCTTTTTTTGAAATAAAAATGAGACTTCATCTCAGAGTCTCTGTGCAGTGTGAAAGCACCATGAAACACTAATCTTTAAGCAGTTTCCATAGTAACCTTACATTGCAAGAGGGGATGAATAGCTGTCTGTTTTTTTTTTTTTTTTTTTGCCATGGACTGTGCACTTCCTTACATAATCAATAGGAATTCTAATTAACTCACATATTACTTATGTAGAAAACATAGATCTCTCAACATAGTGGTAGAATCAGAGCTAATAAATCCTCAAGACTGAGCTTTTGGATAAAAAGCTTTATGATATGTCCATATGGAAACATAAAAAAAAATCACATATAGCACTTCATAGACAAGTGCGACATCAAATTTATCAGGCGACCTAAGAATATAACCAAACCAAACTCATGCTAACTAAACCCCATTTATTCTAACCAAACCCATGCTAACTAAACCCCATTTATTCTAATCAAACTCGTGCTAACTAAACCCCATTTATTCTAACCAAACTCATGATAAATAATCCCCATTTATTCTAACCAAACCCATGCTAACTAAACCCCATTTATTCTAACCAAACTCGTGCTAAATAAACCCCACTTATTCTAACCAAACCCATGCTACATAACCCCACTTATTCTAACCAAACCCATGCTAACTAAACCCCACTTATTCTAACCAAACCCATGCTAACTAAACCCCATTTATTCTAACCAAACCCATGCTAACTAAACCCCATTTATTCTAACCAAACTCATGGTAACTAAACCCCATTTATTCTAACCAAACCCATGCTAACTAAACCCCATTTATTCTAACCAAACTCATGGTAACTAAACCCCATTTATTCTAACCAAACCCATGCTAACTAAACCCCATTTATTCTAACCAAACTCATGGTAACTAATCCCCATTTATTCTAACCAAACCCATGCTAACTAAACCAAGTTTAACTAACGAAGTTATTAAGTTGCTTTTGGATAAAAAGCTTTATGATGTGTCTCTGGTTCATACAGACACATAAAAGTCCCTATTCATGCTAACTGAACTCACGCTAACTAAACCCCACTCACGCTAACTAAACCCCACTCATGCTAAACCAGCTTGAATTCATAGTTTTCCCTCTCTGTAAAATCTGTAGACAACAGGACTGTGTTCCAACACAATGTTTGTGTGTGTGTGTATATATATTTATATGAATATACATTTTATTGTGTGCTTTAAAAAAAAAGGGGACGTGATTTTTCTCATATATATATGTGTGTGTGTGTGTGTGTGTGTCTGTGTATCCGGCTATTCCAGTACTTCTGGTGTTGCTCTAACCTTAGATCTGACTCTGAGAAGTATGTACTTCTTTTATATGCCATGTTGTATAGCCAAATAAGCAATTAATTATTAATTAATTATTCTCATGGAAACAGGTTAGACGCTGAGTTGGTGCGTGACGTTTTTTCCATCATCGTCTTTCGCACGTGTTTCTGGACTTAATTCTTGCTATAATGAAGTGAGATGTCTAGATGATATGTGTGTTAATTCCAGCCTGACATCAACAAAATGCAAAAATGACACACACACCACACACACACACACACACACACACACACGCACACACTGCAACACACACGTCATACTGTGAGTAATGTCAACACTAAATGAAGGAGGATGAACTGCTGCATCCACACACACACACACACACAGCAGGGCACACTGCTCACAGCATATGTGCTGGTTTCCGTGGAAACTGAGAGTTAAAAATAACATGGGCGATGGCTTTCTTGTGCCATTAGCCAACAAGCCTGACGCGAAATGTCACACACACACAAACACACACAAACACACACACACATGCACACAGTTGCTGCTCTAGTGAGGCAGTGCTGACGTTAAAAATTGTGATAATGGGCAGTTCAGATAGTGACGAATAGGAGTCTCTCACTCTCTCACGCGCACACACACACACACACACAGCCATTAGTCTTTATCTCTCCCTCTTCTCTTTT
Source organism: Pangasius sanitwongsei (assembly GCA_037576675.1). Taxonomy (NCBI): domain Eukaryota; kingdom Metazoa; phylum Chordata; class Actinopteri; order Siluriformes; family Pangasiidae; genus Pangasius; species Pangasius sanitwongsei. The sequence continues at coordinate 14,124,274 of CM075027.1, forward strand.
TCAAGCACACATACACACACATTGTATCTGTGTCTTTATGTCTTTATACATACATGCCTTCTCTCCCTGTTTTTCTCACACGTACATGGAGGGAAGATTTTATTCACCCCATGGGTTCCGCAGTGCTGCTGCACGATGTGGCTGCACCCCACCCCGCTGCAGTGGCATGCTCACACACACACACACACACACACGCGATTAGCTGTGAGAGTGTGCACTCTCTTCCTGAAATGCCTTGGACTTACTAACATTGTGCAAAGCAACATTACTCGATAATACCTAAAAAGCATCTTCTTACACACTTCCTCTTATTACTTATATTGTAGCTTATATAGCATTTAGGAAACATGTAGAAGTGATTGTTACATTTCGAGTTGTAAGCTTGAAGTGTTTTGCCAGCGAAGACAAAGTGTAAAGCACTTTGGATAATATTCTGACTCATTTTCAAGTTTGTGTAGCTTTTTTTGCTAAATTACGGAACGGGTAGTACCAACACTACAGTATGTGTCTTTGTTGGCCTACTGTATATATCTCTGAAAACACCTCTCTATAAAGATATATTTGTTACAACTAAAGTAGGAAATGTGCCATAAATCTCTAATAAAAAGCTGACAGTAACATATACCTGCTGATTTAAATGAAAATATAAAATGTTACATTTATATTAAATGTTAAAATAGAATGTATATGCTGTATTCTATTTTACATTTACATGAAACAGTAGTTTTGAGCAGCAGTGAGAAGACGACGAATCTAGAATGAGCGCGTGTGTGAGAGACTGAGGCAGAGGCAGAATTATAAAAGATTGACCAGATTTGGTGTTTTTTTTTTTTGGCATTTTTGGCCTCTTTTCTCACTAACTTGTTCTCTTTCTGTCTTTTGAGATAGTGTACACCTATGTTAAAAACGGCATCGAAAAACAAGTTCTGAACTTTACCCCCCCTAAACCTTAACACGTGCTTCCTCAGAGACACGTGAAGCCAGCCCACTCATTCTTTTCGGACTGATGTGTCACAGGGCAGCGTAGCACACTCGGACGAAAGCGCTATTCGCCCTCTTCCGCATACATGAGCTCACAGACACCCATGATTGGCTAGTGTCTCTGTAATTGTCAGGGGAAAGATAATATGGCATCGATCACACCCAGAGAGTACGGCCAGTTCTGCTCCTTTGGATCCCGGCCATGGCTGGCTGTGGCATCATCAGGATTCAAACTCGCAGATGAACTTGATTATGTATATGTTGTATTAAGCCAACATATTCTAACAGTCTATTTTCCTGTTACACACACACACACAAGTGTGGCGCTCCAGAAAGGCTGCAACCTTTGGGATCCTGAAGCCTGTGACCAGAAAAGTGTACAAAACATTACAGATGTTTTTTTTAGCCTGTAGGCAGAGCATTAGAGGCTAAAAATCACCCTTAGCACTGATGTAATGGTACAACAACAGTGAGTGTTCTGCAAACACATCACTGTGACCCCCTGTTACATAAACAGTCTGGATGTAAGGAAAGTACACAGCAATTTGAAACCAAGTCATTTTCTGTGTTATGTACTGCGCTGACAAGCACCTACTGGCTTTAGCGCTCATTAAACACAGCTCAGAATTCTCCAATCTGATTGGCGAGAAGGTGTGGATTAGTTTCCTCTAGCAGCAGCTCTGACAGTAGTGCCATCTGAAAGGCACATCATAGAGTTATATTGCACTCGTTCTGTTATTGTTTCTATAGTAACAACTAATTCAGGGACTTGTATGGCGGATGTTTATTGCATCAGTATCACATTAAGTGTGTGTGTGTGTGTGTGGTCATTTGCTCTGGCAGGGTCCATACATCACCTTCAATTAGCTTTATTTATGGAGTTCTTTTTGAATGGCGTCTGGTCTACAATAAACCCCTGGAGGCTCCTCAAAATGATCGAGTACATTAGTAGGTCAAAGGTCATGTGCTGGGTAGTTGGCCAAGAATGGTCCAGGTGTGACTAAAGAGGTCAGTGTGGGAAATAAAAAACCAACTTCCTTGTTTTAAGCTCTGCCTTGGCCTAGTTCCCTCTGGCAAATATGCACACACGCTTGCAGAGTGATGGCCCATTCTAGCCCTGATGATGTCTGAACATGAGTGTGTGTAAAGGTTTACGAGGTGTGCGAGAGATCGTGCACCACAAATAGGCCCTAAACGACCTACAAGGGACCATAAACGTGCTGATCAAGACAACTGATAGTGTTCTCACTAAGTGTCCTTAATACTGCCTTTTCATGCCTGTAAGGGGCGCGATGGAATGAGAGAGCTCTTGTTTCAATTTCTCTGTTTTTAATCCATCCCTTTCCTCTCAATCGCTCTGAAAACTTCCTACGCTCGGGACAATTAAGCGAATGAATGATTGTACATGAACAAGACATCATAACAGCATAGAATTTTTATATATCAAAATTTCATCACATTCCACTGAGAAGTAACTGTGTATCTTCTGTGATTTCCTCATTCCCATAACTCTCTCTCTCTCTCTCTCTCTGTCTTGGATATTGAATTCTTGGGATGAGAAACAGAAATCTCCTCAATGAGATAAGAGTTTTGATTTATTTAAATTGACTCGTTTCACTTTTTCATGCTTTGATTTGTCTTTACACACTTATCAGCTGTATCACTTACTAATGATACACAGCCTGGCCATCCACTGATATCAGCACTTTATTCTACAGTGTCGAAAGTTTGTGCACTTGGATGCATGTAAGTTAGCATAAAAGCAGGTGGTTTGTTGTTTGTCGGTCAGACTTCTTGTGAAATCTTGTCACAACACTGGCACTCTCTGGCAGAGTTTTGACCAAAACTGGGTTTTAACAAACGCAGCGATAAACGCAGTCAGTCTGCTTAGAATGATCAGAAATCTTGCAGGTTAAGTGTACTTTTCTCCTGTTATACTTCGATCCGCTTGTTGCATAGCTACCTGCTGTAGTGAAACGATAATCTATCAATCAGATATTGTCTATCAAAATGTCTACGATGCTCCTGCACTGTAAAACATCATCATCAGATGAACACAGATAAGAGCACCACAAATCACCTTTACATCAGGTGAAAAGACAGAGACTGATGTTGATAAGTGTTATGTTAAAAAGATGATCATTTCCCTGTTGTAAACTTAACTTTCTTTTAAATTTGGCAGTAGTGTTGTTTTCCGTAAGTAGATTAAGTTATAAATGTAGAGGGACTGGAATAGGAATGTACTATTAAGAGATATGTAGCGTAAAAAAGAAATGCAGCAAATGTTGGGAACAGGATATTCAAACAGAGAGCTGAAAGATTATGTATCAGTTTTTGGCAGTAAACTGACTCGGTATCTTATTGTATGCATTCTGCTGTAATACATTCCAAATAGTCGCACTTGTAAAGGAGAGATTGAGATACGCTGTAGCACTGATTAACTTAAAACTGTAATGTGAGCTCAGCATCATCATGTCCAATTCCTGTCACAAGAGGGCGGTGTTTCAAATCATTTTAGTCCAGAAAAGAAAATATTTGTGTGCCTTGATAAACCAATAAATAGCAGAAAAGGATCTACCTTTTACCTACAAAAAAAATACACACGCTCAACTTTTTTTCCATCACTCTTCTAGCAGAGCAGAGGTCATGTGAGCAGTCGCCACAACTCCACCAAATAGGGAACAACATAAAGCAGGTCAAAGGATGATGGAACAGACATCTCTGTCTTCCTTCCTCCAAACACACACACACACACACACACACTTATATGTGTAGTCATTAAGCTGCGAATGAATATGTGTGTCTAAATGGGAATGTGGCCCAGAGGCACAATCTCAGTTTTCTCAGAGTATCCAGGAAATTAATTTCAAATCTTAATGACCATAATATCAGCATCAGAGTTCCTTCATAAGATGTAGAAGGATGGAGAAGACTAAAAAAACTCAGTAATAGACATAAACAGGGAGACAGTGATGGAGGATGGGAGAGAAAGATGAAAGGGAGTGACGGTGAACAGACTAAATCTTCCTGCAGCTCATAACAGTGCTGTTTTTGGCTGTTTTCTATCAGAGAAGTGTGTGTGTGTGTGTGTGTGTGTGTGTGGTAAGGGTAAGGGCAGTGTTAGCTTGGAACATTATTGCTGTCCAAATCATTTAGTTTTACGTTAATAACAGTTCATTCTGGGTTGCCAGGGTTGAGCTTTTTCGCCGCCAAGATCTTGTTTTATAGCAAATAATTGCAACTAAATCTCACACATTTCCCCAAACAAAGCCAAAGTGGACGTGCAGACAGTGTGTCAATGATGTACTTCTATTGTAGGATACATTGAAAGGATCGATAGAGGGAAAGGGGGATTATAGAGTGGATAAGACCTGTACGTTAGAAATGCGTGTGCACCACGGTGACCTTGTTTCACATGCAAAAGCCTGAGGCGAAAGAAAAGAAAAATGTATCTCCCTTTTCAAATGCCCAACTTTCAGGTGTTTTATGTGGTTTTTGAGATGCAGTTGGGCTGGAAATTGTGTACTAGGCTCCTAACCTAATTTTGTTTGAGGCTATTTCATTATTAATGTCATCCCTCCTCACTAAAATCTATGGTCAGGAGCTGCTGCTGAATGCTTGACGAGGAACAGGTTCACAGTGGCTTTTTTGGCTGTGGCCCATGACTCAACCTGTGAACATGTGCATGTATTGGACTGCGTGTAGAGCCTCAAGCTGCCAGTCACAGTGGTCAGGCCTGTATTTGTCTGGCTAAAAGTATGACTGCGCTTGGCACCTCTAACTGTGCTAAACACTCACCTACCGCAGGAGCCGTTGGTGCCAAGGTCACAGGCATGAGGGCTTAACAGGGATTAAGAATGAGGACAGCAGGATGCTAACACACACACACACACACAGGTACACATACTGAAATTCAGTTCACTGACTGGTACATACAGTAGATATGTACTTACATTTGTATGCCTTAACAATACTAATAGAGAAATAGAGGTGTGTAAACGTGTGGTTTCTATGCATTGCTTTGGCATATAAGGGCTTCCATTTTTGTTTCTAGTATATATGTGGTTTGTGTGTGAGTGTGTTTTCTTAGGGTTTTATACCTAGATCCTAAAGCTAATTCTACAATTGTGAAGAAATTTAATATGCCAATATTGATCAAACATTCCTCATTATCTTTTAGGACCATGCTTAAAACCTGCAACAACAGATCCTCATTCAGTGAGACCATGTTTCTTGTGGATGTGCTAATAGTTAAATAATGTTGATTACAACATATTGGTAGAGAATAGAGTTGTAGAGAGTTATAGAGATGTTAGAAATGGTGTAGCACTGCATTGTGGATTATCCTAACACCCCCCTCTTCTCAGTCAGCTTATTCACTGGCCTGCGAAGAGATTAAGAGCAAACCAGACGCTGATGGGCTGTACCATGTGCAATAGACTCATCGGAGGGAGGATATAAATGAGGAGAAAGGGTTAGATATTAGGCCTACAGATGTTACAGTTGAGACTATGTGTGTTTGTGTGAAAATGTGGCCATAAAAGATACTATTCTACTGTGTTCTGTGTGTGACTGAAACTTCAGACAAGTCTCTTCTCCAACATGATCACTCTGGCCTGCTGTGTTCCAATTAGATCAAGAGGTATTGTACACCTTCATTCTATCATTAGAGTCTATTTTATCTGTGTGATTAGTCTGCTTTATAGCAATAATCCTTATCTCTTTATTATGGCATTATGCGCCATGGGGAAGATGACTCACATGTTCCTTTTACTTTATATAGACCTGTTTTGTTGCCATAAATGATTGATTATCAGATAGCAGTCAGATACACTTGACAATCAAATCAACACATAATGGGAAATCAGATCACTTTTTATCCTCACTGTCCTGACGCAAAGTAGCAAATTTTGGCATCTGAAAATGATTTGTGTCCAATCCTGATATTCCTGAAATCCTGAAACCACTGGCTCTGTTATGGTGTGGAGGGGCATTAGCTGGTTGGCGGTGTAATGATACATTGTTACACGATGCATCGGGATACAAAAATTTGACAATATGCATTGTGGAAATGTGCGATTCACATGAAATCAACATTCTATTAATTGCGCATGTAATACGCAATGTGTGAACTCCGGGGTCCCAAACTGTGCAACCCATACAGTTAAAATATATAGAGAGCACACTGGTCACATGATCGCATTTTTTTGTGAAGAACCTGTGAGATCACCTACACTTGTGAAGCCTGATAGCCCGAAAGCTCGGGATTGCAATAACTAAATCACATTATACAGTTACACACCACATTAGAAAGATTAAAAAGAGCTCTTCAGTAGCTTTCAAACAGTACCAAAGGTTGTGGAAATCGGGCATTTTAACCAACTTTGAGCTCTAGTAGTGTTACGCAGCTCATTATGTTTCAGTTGACCATTTTCAAATTTATAAATTCTCCCAGAAATTTTTGGGAAGATTTATAAATTTACTTAGTTATTTTTTAAAATTAAATGGTGAACCTGTAGTACATTTTGTTTACAATATTAGACCTCTATTTGTAAAATTTAGTTAGTTTTATACAGTCAAAAATGCACAGTTTTGCATTGTTTATGATTCAGAAATAGAAAAGGAGTCTTTTCAGTTATAATTTTTCTTCATTCCCAAATTTTGTTCAAAATATTCTGGGAATCGAATCGAAATCGAATCATGAAGCCAGTATCGTTAATTGAATTGTGACCGGAGCGTATCATTATACCTCTATTAGCTGGCATGATGTTGCATGGTAACTCAGTGAACCACCACCTAGCATAGGCCTACCTACGATGAATAATTTCTATCTTCTATCCTCAGCACGTTCCATCATCATCTTCACAAATGAGGGAATAATTTTTGGAAGTCCCTCCAGTATAGTTCAAGAGCCTTGTAGAATCTGTGCCAAGGTGTTTTGAAGCATTCTTGTGGCTTGTGTTGACCCAACACCTTATTAAGACCCTCTTGTTTTTTCCTTTTATTTGTCACCTATCTATATACATAAAGCAAGGTATCATTAACAAAGTCATAAAACCTCATATTAAGTTTATGCATTATAACTCTATGTATTACAAGAGATATACGATGAAAACAGTATAGTATAGTTTACTATAGTAAAGTCAACTTGGGGTCTGCCCAGGAAGTTGTTCATTTAAAGTTATAAAGTGTTATCATTGACTATTGGCATGGAATCATTTATGATGTTTCTAAGAATGAGGACAGCTGTCGGGCAACAGCTTCCTCTAAGTTGCCATGTTGATGATGTTTTGCCGTGTCTATTACACAGACTGTCCATCTCTGTTTACGTCTGTCTCTGTGACCTGCTGCTGTGCTGTAAATTACTGTGGCATCACATGGTAAATTACAGTACACTGTGACCCCGACACAGTGGGTTTACCGGAGAAGTCATGGCAGCTTTGAATTCCAGGGTCCATGGCTAATGGCTAGCTTGACCTAAGTAGGAATTGTTGCCTATTATAGGAATTGTGACGTTTATAGGTCACTTTAAATCCCAGTACTGTGTTTCTGTGAGCAAAGTGTGTGTGTGTGTGTCAAAAGCTGCATCATCTTCTGAGCCTCTAATAAGTTTAAGATTTTTTAGGGATGACTGTATACAGTTATAATGTGGTGGAATGAACCTGAATGGAGTTGAGAAGTTTGAATTGAATTCTTTTCCATATCTTTTTATCTGTTTCTTAAGTCCCCACATTTCTTGCTCTCTTCTTCTATGGTGCATTATGAATGACTAAAAATGGGAACGTGTGGATGTGAATTTTGCAGTAGAGAGGCAGTGCATTTTAGGTCACAGTCACAGCTTGTGTCATAATGTGTGTACGTATGTGTGTGTCGGAGCACTGATGTGGTCAGTGTTCATGCCTCGGTGATCACACTGGGGCTACTTTGTCATGAGTCAGTTGTGCACCAGGGTCCACTTTATTTGAAGAGTTTGCTTTGGGTCAAATCTTAGGCATTGTAAATGATGCGTCATGATTTTTTCTTTTTTTTTTTTTTTTTAGATATTACAAGAGAACTCATGAGTAGTTTGGTCATAATCACTGGATTGAGAAGTTTGTAGCCTTTTTATTTTTATTTATTGTTGCTCTGTACCGCTTAGCCTACACAGGGTCGTGGGGGAGCCTGGAGCCGCCTGGAGCCACAAGGCAGGGGACACTCTGGACAGGGTGCCAGCCCATTGCAGGGCACAATGACACACCCATTCACAAACTACAGACAATTTGGAAATGCCAAAAAGCCTACAACACATGTCTTTGGACTGGGGGAGGAAACCAGAGTACCCAGAGGAAACCCCTGAATCACAGGGAGAACATGCAAACTCTGCACATACAGGGCAGAGGCAGGATTCAAGCCCCGAAACCTGGAGGTACGAGGCAACATTGCTAACGACTAAGCCATCGTGCCAACGGCTTTAATAGGCATAGATTCCTTTTTGGCTTTTTCTTAGAAGACCTTACCCCAGCCTCAGCTATTTTCTTTCCAAAAGTTACTTGTCAGTATTCAAGATAGTGTTCAGCAAGCCCACACATGCTGTCATGACACATTAGTCATGATACTTTATTGTCACTCTATTCAAAAGTACACAAATGGCAGCTATGAATGTACTTCTAGTGAGTTGGCATTAGGCAACTTATAAAAACAATTTAAACTTACTAATACTTGTTATTGCTAAGCAGCATCTTAGCAGTAAATGACCTATTAAGGCATCTCTTTTAGGATTCACATTTATAATGTTATTACTTATAAGTAAAATAGCCAACTAGTTAGTACTAGATTTTGCTGCCTAACCAAAAGTGTCTTCCTCTCAAACTGATTGCATGGTTACTCACAATAGTTTTCATAAAAAAATATGTCATGTAGTTGAATCAAAGTGTGTTTCTGGGCAAAGACAGCATTAAAAAAATGCATTCATGAGCATCAAGACTCTACTGGTGGGGCTTTGGCTCAACTGTACTTAAAGAGAAAAATCATTTCTATGTTAATGTTAAGAGCTGATGATTGGCAACAAACATGGCAGACAGTCTCATTATATATTATAACTTCTAAACCATATGCATGGCTGTATTTGCTGTCACGTGATGTATGGGAAAATAAGATTTTTTTTTAACAGTGGTCTACCTCCAGGGTCCGCAGTTCGATCCCGAGCTTGCATTACTGTCTATGAGGATGTTCTCCCCTTGTCAGTGTGGCTTTCCTTTGGGTTGGTGCCCTGTAATGGATAAGACTGCCATCCAGGGTGTATTGACTCACTGCCTCATGCCAAGTGTTCCTGGGATCGGCTCCAGATCCACCACAACTGACTGAAGATATTATTGAAGATGCATGAATAAAGGTCCATAATAAACCTTCTAAGAATTTTTGGCCATGCAAATCTGTTTCCCAAATGGAATATAGTTGTAGTAATATTTTTGAAGTGTCCAGTGTTATTTCTTTTAAATATGCATTCATTCCTTTATTTTCAGTAACTGCTTTATCCTGGTTGGTCATGGTGGATCCAGAGCCTATCCTAGGAGTAATTCACAGAAGCAAATCCACCAACTGACAGGTTCTTAGGAGGTGGAACATGAGGAGAACATGTGAAACTCCACAAAGACAGTAAAGATTGTTCAGGATTGAACTGGGGTCAATATACTCACATGGCTGGTTTCTATAGTTTTAAAAATGTGTGTTGACAGAATTTGAGATTTTTTTTTTTTTTTTTTTTTGCTGTGGCTAATTTCTTGAGAGATGTTTCAGTAGTTTTGTGTATCTTGCCATTGGCAGAGAATCTGTTCCCTACTCATAGTGCTGACCATGCACCTGCTGGAGAGAGAGACAGAGCAAAAGAGAGGGGAAAGGGAGGGGAGAGATGGATAGAGAGCGGGAGAGACAGAAAGAAGGCGATGGGATCAGGTGCAGAGCTCTCCTCTCTCCATTTGGACGGCGCTAGCATTCTGACATTAACCAGCCCACAGAGGAATGGGCAACTCGCACAGAAAGACACCCGTTCTGGGCCTGCAGGAGAGGAAGAGGAGGGTAAAGAGGAAGAGTAATCGTGCAGGACGGGGGGAGGAGACTGCAGGTAGGGTGCCTACACGTTCAATACGAGCTTGAGCAGATAGTAAAGCCTCAATCTCTGATTTACTCTCCGATAACATTCTGCAGTGGGATTAAGACGAACTCTCGGTTTCATCCAGAATTACCCTTACGTGTGAGATATCAGTCTCCAAAATGAATGTGTTTAACGAGTGCTCCTTTATTGCTGCTTGTATGTATATAGTACACTAAGTGATTGTGATTGAAACAACACCCACTTTGCCCCCTTCTGTATGTCACCAGGCCTAGTTGATTTGGTTTGTAGTCATCCATATTCAGAGCTGCGTCGGAGTAGTACTCAGTAGAGGTCACGTCGTTGCTCCGCAGCACTCGTTTTATGATGAGGCAAAGCAGAAACCGAGCGCTGGGGATGATGCTGAGTAATAGAGTGTGCGCTCTAAAATACTGCAGCATCAGATCTGATTTGCTCATTAAGCCACAAAGCTAGGCCGGGGAGGGGGTTGGTTGTAATGAAGAAAAATTGAGATATAAAGGGAGATGAGAAGGTATACAAGAAAAGAGAAAAGACAACAAGTGGAGGTTGCTGAGTGTTGAACTAAAGGAAATGCAACACAATAAAAACCTTAGAAAAGAAAAGAAATACTTTTATACATTGCAAAGGAAGAGAGGAAGTTCAGGTGAGGAGATTTAGAGAAATAAGCAGTAAGAGAGAAAGAAGTCAAGAATGGTTGAGAGAAAAGATTGAAAATATATTGTATATATTTTTTTTTATTATTTAACCCTTTCTCACTGGCGTAATTGACTTATTGGACATTTTCAATCAGTATTCACAATTTTTTTTATTATTATTGTTATTATTTTTTGCCACAAGTCTGCTATAAGATTAGTCAGGACACTGTTGGGTTTCTGTGTGTAGAGTACCCTGACTCTGTGTTTAGCTGCTGGTGTGCAGGGCAATGGGAAACAGTAGGGGTGTGAGCCTCCTGCTGGGCAAACAATTTACACCTCTCCACAATAACACTGTGAGAGATAAAACAGACAGCACAACTAAAGCTTTTTTGATATTAAAAGTGTATACAACTGCCACAATAAAATGAAAACATTTGAACATAGTGGGCAGGATAAAAAAAAAAGAAACACTTACGAAAAACTGCAAATTTGTAAAGCCCTGAGTGTCAATTTGTGTCACTTTCATATTAGCCATAATCCATGTGGAGTATGACATCACAAATAAATTCAATGCTGAACACAAGCAGGTGTAAATTCCTTCCAAATTTTTGGACTCTGGTAAAAAGAGTGATTTTTTGTAGTTTTAGTAGTCCTATTGTAGCCCACAGATCCATCTCTAAACCTTGGCATATGTGTGAAGATTCCTTTCTTATAGAAAACGCATGTGAAGAACATTATACATGGAGTTTCAGATGTTCTCCCTGTGTCCATATGGGTTTCCACACAGTTCTCCGGTTTCCTACCACCTCTCAAAAACATGCTGGTTAGGTGGATTGGCTGGGGTAAATTACTAGTAGGTGTGAATGAGTGTGCAAATGTGTGTGCATGGTGTCCTGGGATGGAGTGGCGTCCCTATCCCAAATGCAACCAGGATAAAGCGTTTACTGAAGATGAATGAATTATCATTAGGCATTATGTTCATTTGATCAGAATTTTTTTTCAGAATATATTATTTTGGTTGGTTTGGACAAAAAATTTTCTTTTTTTTAAGACTTGGCTCAAGCCATGCACACTGGCATTCAAAACTGCCATGGCCACTTGCGTGTTACCAGCATGGAGATAGACGTGAACAAAGACAGTCTTCTGTCACTCAAAAGAGGTTGGGTTCCCTTTGAGTCTGGTTCCTCTCAAGTTTTTGTTGTCTTATTGACCCTCAGGGAGTTTTTCCTCACCACTGTCTCCTCAGACTTGTTTATTAGAGACCTAAATCTACATCTAACATCCATATGGTTTACTCTTATAGTATAGTATAGCTAAGATATTTTCGAACACAAACCAGATAATGGAAATAAATTGCAGCTACAGGATTATGCTTGGCAGATTCCTATAACTGCAATATGCCCAAGTATGTTCAGTAATACTCATCATGTACTTCCTGGATTTACTGTTGGACGGGAGTAGCAGTGTACTAATCTAGCCTGGACACCCTCCAACACTTGCTTAGCACTTGATACATCACTAACTTGCCAATAAGAATTCAATTAAGTATGTAAAAAGTGTGGGTTCTGTTGAGTAACAGGACTGCTCTTGTCAGAGACACTGAAAAAGTGGTTGTAATTGACCATACAGGCCCTTTTACATCCTTATTTTTTTGTATGAATACGTATTAATTCAATAGGTCGCTTACATATTTTTGTAAGAAATAAATATTAGGTACAATTTGATCAAACCGTGTTGAGTTACCGCAAGCCTAGAAATACATTTGTGGCAGTTGGATAAGTGCTGGAATGCCTCAGGGTGGCCTGGTGGTGCAACAGGTCACATCACCACCTCACAGCTCCAGGGGTCCCTGGTTCGACCCCCTGATGAGCTTACCTGATTGCTCTCTATGCCACAGTTTCCATCTTCTCCCTGTGTCCCACTGGGTTTCTTCTAAACTGCCCCTAGGTGAGAATGTGTGTGCATGGTGCCATGTGATGGACTGGTGTCCCATCCTGTGTGTAGGAATTGTGCAGTGTCCAGGAAACAACTCTGGATCCACTGTGACCCTGACCAGGATAAAGCAGTTACTGAAGATGAATGAAGGGAATTTCTGGTATTTGTGTTGCAAAGAGGGAAGATAGATATAAAATACAATTAGTTAAATTAAATATAGTAGTGCAGATATGCACAGTTGTAGATTTAACCAGATTTACATCAGTATTTACATAAGTACACTTGTGAAAACTGGCAGTGAATAATGAATATGAAGAACCTTGAGAATGTAGAATATAATGACAGCTGTCTAAATGATAGCTTTCTTGTAGTAGTGTAATGTGAAAGTGTTATCATCTGTCACACACACAGGTGAGCTGTTGTACAATGTTATTGCGAGTGGTAAGAATGAACTCCTGTAACGTTCTCTGTGACAACGAATTTGAATGAGTCTTTTGGGTGAATGAGCTCCAGCTGACTCTGAAGTGTGTTGTAGAGTGAGTGAGACGGATTGTCCATGATGGAGAGCAGTTTGTTCAGTGACCCCCTGTTCCTCACTGACTCAAACATCTCCAGTTTGTGTCCAGTGATAGATCCAGCCTTGCGAATAAGCTTGTTAATCCTGCTGGTATCCCTGGCACTGATGCTGCCCCCCCCCAGCAGACCACAGCACAGTAAATGGCACTCGCCATTTAATGGAACTATTAATAAGTGTAAACATACTACTGCAAGACAGCAAATATAATTCAATCAGTCTTCTTGTAGATTTGATTATGTGTAGTACAACGTGTTACTAGGTTGGATTATTAGGTTTTGGTTATTGTTGGTGTAGGTGGGTGGATTGGTTACTCTAAAATTGAGTGTGAGTGTATGCACTGATGTCCTATCCCAGATGTTCTCCAAATTTGGGCTGAGTGTTTTTTGGATAGATTCCACATCCACCATGAGTTCGTTCAATGATATGAATATTTATTTATTCTGTTTTGATTTAGATTAGAATAATCTAACAAATTATTTGCAATTTCCTGAAGTTTATACATCTTATGTTTTATGAAGACATCTTGAAGCATTATGTTAGAAGGAGAAAAGGGAGGCAGCTAATATTCTCTCCCTCTCTCTCTCTTTCTCACACTCTGTCTCTCTGTCACACTGTCTCTGTTTGTTGGGCAAAAAGAGCATCTCCTGTTATTGCTGGCAATTGTGGTCTGATAAGGATCTGCTAATTCACTGTAAATTAGATATGAAGGGTTGCTTAGATACGGCTGGCTCGGGGCTATTCACGGGCACAGCCGCACGGTGCATACTGATGGGCAGATGCTGCTTTATAGAGGGAGAGGAAAGAGAGGAGAGAGGGTTGGAGAGAAGATGGTCTGTCTTTTTTCCATCTCTCTTTTGAGGTTTCAGAAATGGGAGCAAAGCAATGTTCATAATTTAAACTGACGATTGGTTATTTTTGGACCTCTTTTGATGTCGATGCACGAGTTGTATTGAGTTTGAATGAATGATATGAACTGAAATACATTTATGTTTGGCATGCGGTTAAATCCAAAGTGACTGACATATGAGCTAAACCTGGGCACTGAACTGAAAACCTTTGTCACCTTGTATGTGTAGGGTTAGAGACTACATCTCATCCTTTTCCATGGAAATTAATATTAATAATCCTGTAACTCGTTATCAGAGGTTCGTTTCGGTTAGTTTAGCTGTTGGCTAAATGTTCTTGGTTGGAAGACTATTCTTAATCCAGAACTGACAGTGAAGTGTTTAAAAAAAAAAAAAAACCTTAGCCATGCAGACTACCATGTAAAATGTCAGTGCTTTACTGAGAATGGTTAGCTACCAAGTATAATCTGGTCAGTGATGGCCCTGATGTGAGCTGTTTCAATTCAATTGTATTTGTACAGCGCTTTTAACAACGGCTCACAAAGCAGCTTCACCGGCTCACTGAAGCAGACACAAAAGGGAACTCATTTGCTTCTCGGTACTCTAAAGACAAACGGGACTATATGAGTTGAAAGGATATATGAGCAGTATGAGCCGATTGTGAATAAGAGTCTTGGGATGAGCACAGGACCGTTTTTATGATTACAGAAGCAGTCCTTAGGTACAAGTCTACACTATCCAGATGAAAACCTGAGCATAAACTGTAATCTTTAGGGCATCCATGACCACACAGAACAGCAGCGAATGTGCCATAATGCTCCATCAGGCAGGTCTGGAGAGTGCCTTGTAAATTCTGCATAGAATGGAGACATGCAGTGGTTGTACACCTACAAGTGCACCTATATGCTAAAATGTCCAATACAGGTATAGTATAGGTGCAAGATGAGCCTTTCTAATAAACTGGCAACTGACAAAGAGTATACCAAAAGTATTTGGCCAAAAGTTTGTGGACACCTGACCATCACATATGACTATATGTGCTTGTTGAACATCCCAGTCCAAATGTAGTCCCCCCCACCTTTGCCGTTATAATAACATCTACTGTTTTTGGAGCGTGGCTGTGGGGTTTTTTTGTTCATTCAGCCACAAGAGCATTAGTGAGGTTAGGCACTGATATCGGACGAGGCCGTCTAGGGTGCAGTCGGCGTTCCAGTTCATCCCAAAGGTGTTCAGTAGGATTGAGGTCAGGGATCTGTGCAGGACACTCGAGTTCTTCCACTCCAACCTTAACACACCATGTCTTCATGGAGCTCGCTTTGTGCACAGGGACTTTGTCGTGCTGGAACAGGTTTGGGCCTCTTAGCTCCATTGAAGGGGAAACTGTAATTCTACAGCATACAAAGACATTCTATACAATTGTGTGCTTCCAACTTTGTGGGGAAGGTCCACATATGGGTGTGATCATCAGATGTCCACAAACCTTTGCCATTATAGTGTATCTGAAAAAGATCTTGGCCTCTTACCATATTTTGAGCAGTTTGTTCCTCTTCTGTGTCTCTCTGCAGCGGTGTCGAATCTGGACATTGAGAGTAAATTAACATCCCACTATCAGGCCTCATGGCACCAGCAGCACAACATGTTTCACCCCAGCACACGGCTGCCATGTCTGGAAGAGCTGCACCGCCATGCCCAGTTCAGTCTACGGGCACTGCACAGAGGTAAGCTGGCATAGCTTCAACAACTGCAGCTTATAACCCTGTTCACTGCTTTGGCCCAAGCCACCTAATTTGATTTTATAATGATAGAGTTAAAAAAAACTCTAAAGATACATTATCACCCTCATCTCAATCCTTGGCAATGCAGAACCCAAACACAGAATCTCTTCACATGCTGATTGGGTTTGTGAAGCATCCAATTAAGAGATGGAGGCCATGTGACAGGCACTAAAAATCGCCTTTTTGTTTCTAGATTCAGGCACAGAAAGAGGCTTATACCTTTTAGTACTGGTCCACCTTCGAAAAAGCTGTAAAATGGATTATTTTGACCCTAACAGACCAGAAGGGTTAAATACTATAAGATTTGTAGGCTTGTTTGTTCTAACTTTATATAATACTATCAGTATGTAGCAAGAAAAAGTGCAGTTATGAATGAAACATACATGTCCCTCTCCATGCAGAACCTAGTCATAGTTATTTTCTGCACAAATATACAGCTTGACAAGCCTTACAAGTAGCAGGAGTCTGTGCGTAATAGCTTACACATGCTGCCCCCTGGTGTTAGAAAGCTTTACTCACCAATGCAGGTGAGCTTTTGCTTTTCAGGAACATGCAGCAATCATGTAAAACATGTAGCAATAATGTGTTATATACATTTAAATATGTGTTATATATATTTACATTTTATTCAGAGCCACTAGAGCTGTTTTCACTGATTGACCAGAAACAAGTGCAGCGTAGTTGTAATAGGAACAGGGAAAGAAAGCCCAACTAAACACACACAGACACACACACACACACACACACACACACATATTGTATAAGAAGTAGAGACAGTTTAGTGGTTGAAATACGAACTGGAGAGCTTGTAATGCTCATCATGGCGGCTGCATTTACAAAAGTCCCACCTTTGGCTTGCTCTCTGATCTGACAATCAGTGTTACCACAGAGAGGCATAAAAAGCCTTTGTTGTCAAGCCTTTGCGCTTATTATGGAGCAAGTTTCGTAGTTCTGTCTGCCTTAATGACAATGACAGTCCAGGAGCGCTGCCAAGATAGCAGTTTGTCAAACGAGTTGAACAAAACTATCTTGTAATAAAGTGCAAGATGATATAAAATGACAAAAACAGGTCAGTTGACCTGTTAACAGCACAATGATAGAGAACACACCTAGACAGCCATATTGACAAGCTGAATATTCATACAGTTCTTGATGGCTGAGTAATCCACACTTACAGCACCACAGATGACAATGAGACTGTCGTGACAGTGGTATCAACAGGTGCTGATCACTCACAGACTAGCTACTGGGATGGAACATTGTCCCTAATGAGTGACTATATTTTATATGGTTTTGTGTTTGTACGTGTTTTTACATCTTGGTGGAGACCAAATGTCCACCATAAAATTAGAAATATCTGACAGTACCTTACAGATGCTGTATAACTGTGAATGTGAAGGTTTTTTTTTTTAATTATTGGCCCTAAATCCTTGTCCAAATATCCAGAAGTTGGCATTAACACCAGTGGAGTAATTATTAAACCTTTCTTTTTAGTTTAATGTTAA
Organism: Pangasius sanitwongsei; assembly: GCA_037576675.1. Taxonomy (NCBI): domain Eukaryota; kingdom Metazoa; phylum Chordata; class Actinopteri; order Siluriformes; family Pangasiidae; genus Pangasius; species Pangasius sanitwongsei. The sequence continues at coordinate 14,141,636 of CM075027.1, forward strand.
TCCAAACTGTGTCCGATACAGAGCAGCGCCAGCGTTCAACCAGCAGAGAGCGCAATCGGGTCACCATATCCATCTCAGTGGCTCCGCCCATGCCCACTTTCCCCTCCCCTCGCTCCCTCAGGAGGCAGGACCAGAGAAGTCGACACTCACGTATGGTAAGCGTTATTACAGTTACAGTACAATACTAGCATCTAGAATGGTGTCAACTAATTGAACTATTTTTCCGATGTTTTGGCTGTTAACTTGCGGAAACTACTCGTGTTGTACACCGCTTAAGGTTTTTCAGTAACACTGAAACACAGTTTTGTTTTTCTTTTTAAATTGTATATTTTTTTCCTTGTGTTTCATGGCACAGCTGGACAAAGCTGAATATCAGACAATGCAGAGGAAGGTAATTGACATTGTTGTAAATGTCCAGTACGCAGCTGGCATTCAGAAACACTTCCGATCCTCCAGTGTGACTGACATAAAACATTAGATTTGTAATTTTTGGCCCTAGTGCTACTAGATTGAACATTTGTGGCCACAGTGCTATTTGATTAGTGATGTTTGGCTTCTTACTGACTGAGTTATATTAAGATACACTCAGATCTCAGGTTCCTTCTCACCTCTTTCCGCCAACACTTGGAATAGGAAAGAAGCACCAGAGAGTCAGACATGCAGACTCTCCCCAGGAAAGTTATCCAGGTGCTGCTTTTGCTTTAATGTTGTCATTTTTATCCTAACGCAGCATGAATGTCATTTATTTTCGGTTTAGATCCATGGTGGTAAACCTTCCATTCTTACCAGCGTTTTTTCCTTTTTATATCCTTTTCAACACCACTAAGCAGACCAGATTCTCTAAATCAGGACAGTCCCAATTTTACACACCATGTCACCTGGTCTCGGTAATTTGACTTAGTTTAAGGTTTGCTTGCTGACAGACAAACAAATTTGAACAAATTAATTTAATTAAAAACTTTTAATTAAATGAATAATTACATTTTTAAAAATAATTGGTAAAATAAAGCACATCTAAAAATCAAACTTCATATGATCAGTTTTTCATTTTCAGTTGTCTGGATTTTTTTCGCATGGTCATCTGGTCACTCCAAATGCCACTCTGTTATTTTGATCCCATTATTTTGTCGTACGTGGTTTTTAAAAACTGTTCTGCATGGTGCACGATCATCAAACATACATCAAACATTTTTTTAGTGGATCAGCCTTTTATAATTCAAAAATAAAGTCACATTGCAATATCATTTGCAAAGCATTATGACGTATGATGTAGCTACTGTCTCAAACCAGACTCTTCTGGTTCTTGATGTGTTTATTATTTCCCATAATGCAGCAGGAGAGACCTTCGAGGGAGGTGGAGTTTCAGCCAGCACAGAGAAAGGTAAATGAAAACATATGAGGCGTCTTCAGTATGTTTGGTTAAGATTCTTTGTCATGTGTTAACCAGGTCATGGGCTGGACGCTGACGTGAACCACATCCAGCATCAGCCAAGTATTTTCCCTGTGTGTCTTTTTGTTCCAGTACTGTTTTCAGCTCATCCATGTGGACTTCCCCTTATAACACTAAAGTATATAGCTGAAGTAGTTTGCTGCATAAAAACCAGTTTGTAGTAAATCAAATGAAATTGTTTAAATTGTACTACAGCATTGTGTCATCCATTAATAAATTAAAAAATGATCATCGTTGGCAAATTTCTGTTGGGATATGCTGTTATAGAAAAATAATCAACTTTGAGGTGAGAAGAGTAACTCTTCTTCGCATCAAGCATCTTTACATCTCGATAATTTGTTGATAATTGCTCCCCAAGTGTTTTATTCCATACCTGCTGTATGTTGACTTGGTTCCATGGGCCTACACTGGGTCATCTGATTTCCACGTCTACTCTAATATCCCTTAAAATCATGACAAGGAGTCCATGGGGAAATGGTAAGAGGAAGTCCAAGAGGGTTTAAAACCAGTGCAGGAATGCGGCCTGTATCCCATCCTTCACAGTTTCAGGTCTGGAGGACTCTGAAGTACAACCATTTTATTTCCCATTAACTTAATCATTTTGTTCCAGAACCATATTCACCTTGTATCTCATTCTAACTAATGTTTTTTTTTTTCAGTATAGCCTTGGAAACATGAGCTGTTTGCTTTTGTCTTCCTTTCCTAACCAACCAAATTTAGGTGTTTGGTGTCACAATGTCCTTCCCTTGATTCATGTTGCCATTATTATTATAATTATTATTATTATTATTTTAATCTTATGTCTGTTCCTTTGAGCCATCAATGTTGAGCCATGTGTTTGCCTTTTTTTTTTTTTTTTTTTTTTTTTTAGCATGCACGCTCTCGTCCCACCTCCCCTACAACGTGTTGCGTGTTCATCCCCTGGATGCGAAAGGTATTCTCCCTGCAGTCTGTGCTTAGCTGATGTTTCTGAGCTGAATTCTAATGCAAATGTATTTAAAATATTAGGAGCCAATTTGTATGAAAAGTTACAAATGGGTAACATTAAGGGCAAGGGGTTAGGTTAGCAGACATTCTAGCATCATTAGTATCATTTTGTATGATGGTTATGTGTATGAAAACTATGCAAATTGACTAAATCAAATTGTTAGAATACATTTTATATGACATCATACTGGAAACTCTATGTGACAGCTTACTTCCTTTTCTTTTCTCGTACTCTTCTTTTAGCACAGCTACCCTGGTAGATGTACTCCTCTAAATGTCTAATATGCTTCATGCTATCATGTCTTATCATGTGTCATTTCATTACCTTCTGTCCTTAACTGCTATAACTTTCTGAATACGTCTAACACTGCTTTTAACACTGGACATGATTCTGGTTTTTTTTTCCCCTTCGACTATGAATATGTGATTATTAAAAAAAAAAAAAGACAGCCTGAACAACATACAAATATACATTCCCTATAATGTTTCATTTTGAAATGCTGTTGTGGTCAACATATGGCCATTAATATTAACTTTTATTTATAGACCTTGATTTACTATAGTTTTTCATATATAAAAAAAATGTGTTAACAGGGTGTGTCTTTGATAAGAGCAAATAAGCCTGTCTCGTCCATTTTGTGTGTTTGCCTTAATGAATGTGCAATTTGGGGTGTTCATACCTAAAATGACAAATATGAAATAGACCAGTTTGGCTTTTAAACCACTGACACTAACAGCATTCAGAGGGCCTGGGAAAAGCCTTTCTTTACATTGACCTTGTGGAACAAAACACACACTCTGCTTAAATTAAATTTCAGTTTAAATTATATTTCACTGTCTGTTTGTATCCAAGCTCCCCATGCCTTTCAAAAACAATGTTTCCATCCTCTACCATGCTCATTATTTTAGTAAATCAGGGCCAGAATTACCAGTGTAAGCATTTTAGAAGGCTCAGAATGAAACACATTGAGAGGAAAGATTATTTGTCTAAAGTACCTGATTTGTAACAATGTCCCCTTGAAGCTGTTGTTTATCTGGCAGGAGGTTAGTGACTTATTTAAAGCTCCTATGGCAGGGCACCTCTTCCTGTGTTTTTAATTTGTACTAATAGAATAGGATCTGGACCAGATTCCTGACCCTGGATATTTGCCTGACAGTTCTCTTTCTGTCTTTCCTTTTCTCTCCAGCTATTACTGTCTCTCTTTTATCTCCATTTCTCTCCGCCTTTTCCTTTTTAGTCTTTTAGCCCTTTCTCTGTCCCATGGTCACAACGTCTTCCTTGATGAGGATAATGCGTAACAGTTATGTGCGGAAAATTTGCTTCCTGTCAGTTTAAGACCACTGTTTACATTTTTGTGCTTTCAGTTTTACAAGGCCATTCCATATAACTCTTCTAAAATGATTGTGACTCAGGTTGGAACCAATACAAATACAGACGGGGAGTTGGTGGGTCTGGGCCATAGACCTAAATGTCCCGTTCCCAACGTTCCCACGACACTGGACAAGCAGACCAACTGGTCGAAAGCCCTGCCACTCCCCACACCAGATGAAAGGATGAAGAATGATTCTCAAGTCATCTCATCTTGCATCATCCCTATCAATGTTACTGGTAAATCTCCATTTATATATTAATATATATAAATATAATAATATATTAATCAGATTATTGAAGTGTGTGAGTGCAGATTAGATGATTATTCTAATGTAGTGCATATTTCATGTGGCCTGGAGTACATGGGGACTGGAATCCCGAGCAAGCAGTCTGATGTGAAGCTTGCAGGATGAACAAAGACTACATTCAATACCATAATCATGCGATGCATTCACAGCAGTCATTCATTCATTCATCCTTAAGAACTGGCTGGTCAGGGAGCCAGATAAATTTTAGGAAATATCACTGGCATGTACAAACATAAACAATAACTGCATTAGCAGGATTTCAAAAAAAAAACAAAAAAAAAAAAACAGTCACATGCACAAAAGTAATCTGGATTTCAAAGCCGTTCACAGCTACCTTTGAATGTCAAAATGTTGCTGTATATCTCACTTCTGCGTTTTTTCTCAGTGATTGAAGTAGATCCTGTTTTATTATAAAGAAGTATGATTGTATAAAGGATACTTTCACCTGTTTCTAAGTTGTATGTATCGGATTGCAGGTGCAGGATTTGACCGCGAAGCCAGTGCTCGCTGCTCATTGGTTCATTCCCAGTCTGTGTTGCAGCGACGAAGGAAACTAAGGCGGCGGAAAACTATCACAGGCATCCCCAGACGAGTGCAACAAGACATGGGTATGACTACCTGATGCACCATGCTCATTCAAAGTCTATTGTTTTTTCCTTTTTTTTTAGAATACGCTTTGGAATCACATTTTTGCTTTTACAGTTGAAACGTATTGACACACTATACCATAAACATAGCCTAACATAAAAACGTTGAAACGTAGCCTATATTGACACACTATACCATATAGCAATTTTATCTACAATTTATGAATCTACAAAAACTAGCATAAATACATGGAGAAACATGTACATTATATCTTGGTTGATATACCATTTAAAGGGTTAAACAGTAATTACCAGTGTAATGTTGTAGGTTTTATCAGAGCCTCCAGCAATGACATTGTGTTTTTATTTTAAAATAAATAATTGAGCTGGCAATTATTAAATAAACAAATTTTAAAAGCAGCCCATGTTTATTCATTATATGCTTGTGCAGGTAATGAATAGGGATAATGTCCATATAGTGATAGTATATCAAACAAAATTTATTATGTTGAACTGCAATTCTGCCAACTTTAAGCTTAATCACAAATTACTGGGATCTTGTGGTATTTTTCATGATTTAGCAAATACTTGCAATTATCTTTTTATTAACACTGATGCTAATGACAATAAATATAATGTAATGACTTACTGATAAGATAAGATATGATATATAATTTCAACAATTTTGTTAAAATCATTAGATTTTTTTTATTTAGTTACCTTTTGTTTACTAAATCAAAACTTAAATCAAAACTCAAATGCTATTTGTAAGATGCTCTTAATTTTCACCAGACTCAGATGAATCTCCTGTCGCCAGAGAACGATCTGTGGTAGCCCATGGCAATCCACACATGTCCCTCTACCAGGAGGAGCTGTCACTTAGTGGCCGGACACTAAACACCAAGGACTCCGGCTGCCAGACCGATGACTTTTTGATTGCTGCTCCATCCCGTAGGCGTATCCGTGCACAGAGGGGCCAAGGAATTCCAGCTTCCCTCTCCCACTCCACTGGTAATATCACTTCATTACCAGATCGCTCTGATACAACCTATACCACTGCTTTGGGCACTCGTCTGCGTTCAAGAAGTTTGCCCCGAGAGGGAAGTCGACTCCGGGACAATGATCAAGATGACAGTGATGATGATGAGGAGGATGATGAAGAGCTCTCTCCTTATGAGGCTGAGGACTTCCTGCCAGGTCCAGGACGGAGGATGCTAAAGGATGAGGAGGAGAGCACCGATGACCAAGCCATGCCAGAGCTCCAGCTGGAAAGTTTAAAGAGGATACAGCATGGAGGTAGTCCTGAAAATGCTTGGATTGAGAGGGGTAGGGCCCGGCTTCCACATAATTCTGACATGGGAAGCTGTGAGATCTCCTCCAGTTCAGACACCTTTAGCAGCCCCATCCACTCTGTTTCGACCACAGGTGTGCTTGGCAGCCAAATTGACCATAAAGAAGACCATCAATCGTCAAGTGGAAACTGGAGCGGAAGCAGCTCAACATGCCCTTCACAGACCTCAGAAACACTACCACCAGCTGCCTCACCTCCCTTGACTGGTTCCTCACACTGTGATTCAGAACTGTCTCTCAACACGGGGTCTCATATCATTGACGATACTACTGGCTTCATCATTGACCCCTACCACATGGACAGGTCACAAGGTCAGGGACACAGGTCTAGTTCATTCACCTCTTCAGCTACAGATCAGATGGATGATGCAGGTGTTAGTACTGCTAGTGATGGGGAGTGGAACTGCAACCAAGACCAGCAGGATCAACCTTGTCCTCCAGACTTCAGCCCAAAGCGCTCACGGGAAGATGAGAGTGGCATAAGTTGTCCCAGTTATTCTAGTGGAGAAACTTATGAGTGCTTTAGTGGGCAACCATCGGGTGAAATATTAGAGAGCTGTACACATTACACTGTTGACACTGTAGGCTTCTACACCTCTGTGCACTTGGATTGTGGTCTTAAAGGTAGCAGAAGCTACTGCAACTATGCAGCCATTGACCCCGACTGTGGCCCAAGTGGGAACATTGCACCTGGCATGGGTGAATACCCTCAACCAGATTACAAGGGAATGAGTACACTTGGAAGAGGGTGTCTTTCTTTAAGAAAACCAAAGGCTAAGCCGCCCCCACCAAAACGTAGCTCTTCTTTAAAGGAAACAAGCAGCAGTATGGATGTTCAAGAGCAGAATGAACCAAAGATTACTAGTGAGCTGCCCCTGCCTTTGTCTTCCAGGGAGATGAAGCTGCAGCTGGAGTTGGCTGGTTCTGACAGGCACCTTGACACTGAAGGTCTCTGTGACAAGCAGCTTGGCAACTGGTGTGTAGAGAATATCAGAGAAATGCTAGACTGCTCCTCTCCATTTAGTTCTTCTGACACACATTCCTTTAAGGGTGAGGGTGCTGTGCAGTCAGACTATGCAGACCTTTGGCTCCTTAATGACTTGAAATCCAGTGATCCTTACAGGTCACTGTCCAACTCCAGCACTGCTACGGGTACAACAGTTATTGAATGTGTCAAGTCACCAGAGAATCTGGAAACTCAGGCCTGTTGCCCCAGGTCCAGACCCACCTCACCAACACTTCCACCACAAGAAGGTGACTTCAGACTAGGCTCTCCTGAGAAACTTGCAGCATTGGCATCCCCGTCAAGTGGATATTCCAGTCAGTCCGAGACACCTACATCTTCCTTTCCATCTGCATTCTTCCCAGCTCCACTGTCCCCAACCAGTGGCAAGAGGAAACCCAAAGTGCCAGAAAGAAAATCATCACTCTCCTCTCTCCAGCAACAGCAGCAGCTTGCCCTTCGAGATGCAGGCTCTTCCTGCAGGAGAGATACTGATTCCCAGGCACCACCTAGTCACCTTGACCTAAGTGCTCTTCACACCAAGCCCTTTGCCCACAGGAACCAGATACACCTCCTTCACCAGAACAAACAGAAAGCAGCTGCAGCAGCAGCTGCATTAGCAGAGGCTCGTGCTGCTGCAAGTGCAGAGGCATTTAGCTCCACCCACACCGCAGTCACTTCAACTGTTCTGAGGTCAATTCATCTACGATCCATTGATAAACCAGCAGAGGGCAGCCATGGTTCTGAGCTCTCTAGTGCTGATCAATCAACTCGACCCAAGTGTCCCACAGTAACAGTTGAGACTGTGCCTGCTGACAACAGGCATAACAGGAAACCACCAGCCTACAAACCACCTGCTGTGCAGCACTGTGAATCTCAGTGCCCACCTCCAGAAGCCATTGTTATACAACATGAGGGGATTAAAATAAGGCAGGAAAGGCATGGCCCAGGAACGTACTGGGCCATGACAGCATTCAGAAAACCTGTGCAACCAACCAATGAACAAGAAGACTTCTTAACCCCAACAGCCCAGGCTTGTGAGACCCGTAATGCTCAGCAAGAAACAGAGTGCAGCAGGTATACAGATGAGGAAGAAGCATTGTCAGCAGAAAGTGTTAAATGTGAACACAGTCAAGCACTCAGGCCACAACCTCTGGCAGAACCATCCTTGAATTTGAGCAGCACATTGTCTCCACCTGCTTACAGCGAAATACGCAGGAGTGACTTTGTACTGTGCAACAGCCCAGATAAAGTGCCTGCCAGAAGTTTAGAAGCCTCATCACACACTTACACAATCAGCGATATCAAAAGCAAAGAGGAGGCGTATGAGACATGTGTCACTACCAGAAGTGCCTCACATGACGGACAGGAGGACGAGTCAACCCCAGACACAGAAGACTACTTCAGCAAAGGTAATAGAGAATGAAACACAGAAGTGCATAAATGCATTTCTGTTGTTTTTATTGGGGAAAATAAAAGTGTTCTACGTTGCATAAAAAATAATTTCAAAGGACTGTAAAATGTATTTATTTTTCACAGACTCTACACCTAGTGACAATTCAAATTCTCCTCTGACTGATGACTCTAAGTTTGATGATGATAGTATATTCCCTTCGCCTAACAAACTACGCACAACTGAAGATCTGTTTGCCATGATACACAGGTAATATAAAATATATATTTTTTTAAATTAAAATACTGTATACAAGATATTATACTAAAATATATGATAACTTATTTTGGTGGCCATAAGAATAATTTTTCATAGTATATGTAATCCTAACATCCTGTAATCCTACGTAATATGTCTCCTGTTGTTTCTAACCCATTTTACCAAAATTATTTTAGATCGAAGAGGAAAGTTCTTGGGCGGAAAGACTCAGGGGAGCTCAATGGGAAGAGTCGTCTTGGTGTTGCTCCTGTCAGTGGTCCAGTCAATCATCCTGTAGTGTGTCCAATCACAACAAGTATTCCAGCTCCTGCATCCGGTTCTCAGAGGGCACCAGGACCCATTTACAGGAGTGCCAAAAAATCCAGCACCTCCAATGAGGAATTTAAGTTACTGTTGCTGAAGAAGGGCAGTCGCACCGACTCCAGTTACCGCATGTCTGCAGCAGAAATCCTCAAGAGCCCCATCACTCCGAAGTCCCCAGGCGAACAAGAGGCTTCCAGGCAACCAGAGGAACCCCCTTCACCGATGCAGGAGTCTCTAGCCAGCACAGAGCCACTCCCCAGTACTTTCCCCAAGGCAAATATTGAGGGTTTCTCTACAAAAACCCTTACTATGTCTGCTGCCTCCAGGCAAGGTCGTTCTAGGATCCCACCTGCAGCCAGCAGCAGCAGGTACAGTACACGCAGCCGGCTATACACTGCCCCAATGCAGGCAATCTCTGAAGGAGAAACTGAAAACTCTGATGGAAGTCCACATGATGACCGCTCCTCCTAGTGGTATCTTTTGTCTCTTTTGGTATTTTTGGTTTTCTTACCAATGAAAAAACAACAAATCCCTCAGAATAAAAAAAAGAATAAATTACAGAAAAAAGTGATATATGGGCATATGCATATATATATATATATATATATATATATATATATATATATATATATATATATATATATATAAACTATATAAAAAAAAGT
>CM075027.1:14156393-14178681 GCA_037576675.1 Pangasius sanitwongsei
CCTTAGACATGTGGAGGAAACCTTGGTTCTTGTCTCAGGGCCCGGTGCTGGAGCTCCTTGTCGCCGCGTAATGCTAGTGACGGACGCATCTCTCACCGGTTGGGGCGCAGTCATGAGCGGCCGCTCAGCCCGCGGTCCGTGGAGCGGCCGCTATCTCACGTGGCACATTAACTGCCTGGGGATGATGGCTGTGTTTCTAGCTTTGAAACACTTTCTCCCAGACTTAAGAGTTTGCCTTGTGTTGGTGTGCATCGACAACACAGAGGTGGTCTCTTACGTCATACACCTGGGAGGTCTGCGTTAGTGCCCCCCTTTACAGGCTGGCGCACCAGATCCTTGTGTGGTCCTAGGGGAAACTCCTGTTGGGAGCAGTTTACATCCCTGGGCATCTCAATATGGGAGCAGACATCCTGTCGAGGCAGGGGCCGAGGCCCGGGGAACAGAGACTTCACCCTGAGATGGTGAAGCAGATATGGAGAGTGTTTGGCCAGGCTCAGGTGGATCTCTTTGCGACTGTCGCACTGTCCCCTCTGGTTCTCTCTGACTCAACCAGCTCCTCTCGGACTGGATACCATGTACAGACCTGGCAGAGGCTTCATCTGTATGCCTTTCCCCCGATTGCTCTGCTCCCAAGAGTGTGCCAGGGCGGGGTCCTTCTGTTAGTAGCCCCATTCTGGCCAGGCAGAGTATGGTTCTCAGACCCGATTTCCCTCCTCGATGGTCCTCCATGGGAGATCCCCGTCAGGAGGGACCTTCTCTCACAGGCAGGCTTCCACCCCCACCTGGAGTTGTGGAGGCTGTGGGTGTGACCTCTGGGGGGGGCACAACTCGTAGCTTCCAGTCTCTCAACCGAGGTTGTTGAGACCATTCTCCCATCCAGAGCTCCCTCAACGAGGAAACTGTATGCCCTGAGTGGAAATTTTTCACTTCTTGGTGCGGAGACCTCCAGCTCGACCCAGTTAACTGCCCAGTTGGTACAGTGCTGGAGTTCCTGCAGGTCCGATTCTCCACAGGATTGACCCTCTCCACCTTGAAGGTCTACGTGGCGGCCTTTGCGGCTTATCACGCCCCTCACGGTGGTCAGTCTATGGGCAGACACCCCCTAGTTACATATTTCCTCCACGGTGCGCTGAGGCTGAGGCCTCCAGTACGATCTCGTGTCCCTCTGTGGGACCTGGCTGTGGTGCTAGAGGCTTTCTGTAAACCTCCTTCTCTCGAGAGAGTTGGGGATCTACAGGCCCTCTCAGTGGCCCTCTCTTTTTAGACTTTGCGCCCGGTCTGGCCAAAGTGTTTCTCTACCCTAGAGCGGGGTATATTCCTAAAAGTTCCCTCCTCTACACCACAGCCTGTCGTACTCCAGGCCTTCTGTCCTCCTCCCTTTCGGGAGCCCGACCAGCAGAGGCTTAACTGTATGTGTCCAGTGTGAGCACTGGACGCATACGTCCTCAGAGCTGCCCGGTGGGTCGTGGATGCCATCTGTCTGGCCTATGAGTCCTCTGATCTCCCCTCGCCCTTGGGAGTCAAGGCTCACTCCACTAGAAGTGTGGCGGCCTCCAAGGCCTTTCTGGCAGGTGTCCCTATGCAGGACATCTGCAACACTGCGGGTTGGTCCGTGTCCCTGACTTTCGTCGGGTTCTATGGCCTCGACATGCGAGACACTCCGGGCTCTTTTGTTCTTTCGCCCTAGCTATGCTCTTCCACACTAGGCAGGGATTTGTAAGTCTGGTGGCGTGGGCATACTCGTTCCCATAGCGTTTCGATGCAGTTCGAGTTCCTGAAGGGGAACATCTCCAGGTTACATATGTAACCATGGTTCTCCGAGGGAACGAGACGCTGCTTCTCTGTGCCATATTTCCGGCATCCCTGCGAGCGCCCGCTTCATTCTCGAAGCTGCCGCTGTATCCACCGCGCGTGCTTTTAAGCTTCCTGGTTGCTACGTCGTCTCGCCCATCCATTGGACTGATTACACATGTAATTCAGAGCGTGGTCATGCTGAAGGCATTCCCATAGCATTTCGACGCAGCGTCTCGTTCCCTCAGGGAACCATGGTTACATACGTAACCTGGAGACGTTTTTCATTACCATCACCAAAAGTGGGCATTCTCAGCCCCAGCAAAAGACGATTAACTGATGCTATGAACACATTTATTACTTAAAAAGAAAATGGAGCCCACAAAGTTGTACTTGCTTGTCCTTGCTGCAAAGGGAAATGCTAGTAATGTTAGCTAATAGCATCACAGCTGATAAACTGAGTTAGTATATTATAATTATCAACAGGCACCTATTATCAACTCACAAATCTAGCTAATTGAATTGATATGATTATATTAGGCTAGCTAAAATTATCCTTAGACAGTAGCCTAATAACTTGCATGGAAAAAGTGTTAGCAGTTTGTTAGCTGCTAAGAATTTGCATAGAATTGGTAAGCCTTAAGAAGTAAGCCATTAAGAATGAACTTTTTCAATTTACTCAAATATGTAGATGATATTCTCAAAATCTTAAGCAATGTTAATGAGAAATCCAACATAGAAGTAGTGGAGACAGCAAATGCTGAACTCAAATCCCAGAATGCAATGCAGCTCTTTGACAGTCGCTTGGCTAGTTTGCGATCTACAAGATGACAAGCGTGATGCTGCTCACAGCGGTATTAGCTTGAATGTTGAAACTTTGGAAGCTGATCTGTTTGAGCAGAGTGTACAGATGAGGAGGTGAGAGAGCTGGACTAAAGCGCTGCCGCATCGCTCTCTTTAGGTAAAGCTTGGTGGTAATGTAGGAAACCGTTAACCAAAGTGAAAACAGACCAGCATGTGAATGAAAGAAGTTTAAACTTAAAAACTCACTCCAGATTTCATTACAAAATGAAATTTCGGACACCACTGAAGATCACATGTTAATTATAAAGACTAATAGGCAAGTCGTTCAGATGGATGGATTTTTCCTTTAATTGCAAACAGTGTGATAAACTGCTATATCTATGACTTGTTTTGTACAGGTATGACATTTTTGATCAACAACATAAAATTCTCATCAGCACTTAAACATTATCTGGACTGAAATACTGCATATCAGCTGTGAGTCGCACCCAGATGTCATCTTCTTTTTTTTTTTTTTTAATCAGTGTGGTCCTAGACCTTTTTTTTTAGAATTGCATAAACTGATGGTTGATCTAATCTACAGTGGGTGTATCTGTAGCATTTTGGGAAACACCCTATAAGCTTTCAAATGATCAGAAGTCCATTTAATGATATGTTATGTATTGACTTTATATCATGTTGCATATTATTTCATGTATCCAGCAGAGGGGAGTGCAGAACATCATGCTGATTGAGAGGAAGCTGGAAATGATTCCTTTGGTAACCCCTTAAATGTTTTTCCTCAGTTTAGAAATGGAGAATAAAATGATTCAGTGCATTTCCAAGATATTTAATATGCTTAAAATATCAGTAAACGGTTTTATGCAGTGCCACAAAATCCTGGTATGAATCAGACTTTATCCATCTCATCATGCCCACTGTGAATAAGTAAAACATCACAGAGAAGAAAAAGCTTCACACACTCTGCTGCTGAAGAGGAGGCCCACAATGCACCACTCAGTTCTCTGCAGGAAACTAAAAACCAGCCATTGAGAGCTGATTAAGGTGCTGGATGAGACATGGTTAAAGGGCGATTAAGGGGGCTGCTCCATGGTCGTCCCCTCTGACCCATATGCTTTAAGGCTCTGGGACACTGGGAAGATCATTCCGGCCTTTGAGGCAAACGGTGAAAACAATGAGCCTTTTAGGGATGACAAGAGCGAAAGAGGCCATGATGACTTCATTCAAATTCCTCCCTCCTCTATGCAACCTCCAAGCCTAATTCAGTTATGTGGCTGATAATAAGATACGCCATGGCCTGGTGAAACTCACATATAAACAAGAAGTACAGTTTGCTCATATTGTGCATCGTATGACAAAACTAATTCAATAACAAAATTTATATCCTGTGGAAAACATATCACATCATCATAATCTGCCTGTAATCTAAAACACCAAAATATTGATTTTTGGGTGTACTGCTGAACAACGAGGTAAAATGTCATGTTGCCATAATACATTCCTTGTATTATAACTAGTGTTCTGCAAGAATGAATCCTAGTCATAATTTATATTTTACTTGTATTGTTATAATTATATATACACCCACCGTCCACTTTATTAGGAACACCCGTACACTTGCACATTCATGCAGTTACCCAATCAGCCAATCATGTGGCAGAAGCGCAATGCATAAAATCATACAGATACAGATAAAGAGCTTCAGTTAATGTTCACATCAAACATCAGAATGAGGAAAATTTGTGATCTCTGTGACTTTAACTGTGGCATGGTTGTTGGTACCAGATGGGCTGGTTTGATCATTTCAGGAACTGCTGAACTCCTGGGATTTTCACACACAACAGTCTCTAGAGTTGCAAAAAACATCCTGTGAGTGGAGGGTCTGCAGGCTGAAACGTCTTGTTGATGAGAGAGATCAGAGGAGAATGACTGGTCTGAGCTGACAGGAAGTCCATAGTAACTCAAATAATCACTTTTTACATCCGTGGTGAGCAGAAAAGCATCTCAGAATGCACAACACCTCAAACTTTGAGGTGGATGGGCTACAACAGCAGAAGACCACATCAGGTTCCACTCCTGTCAGCCAAGAACAAGAATCTGAGCCTGTCATGGGCATAGAATCACCAAAACTGGACAGTTGAAGACTGGAAGAAGACCAGGCGATTCAACCCCCCCTGCATGAAATCACGACTCACCATTATTAAAGTATTTATTGCTGAGTCCTTATAGATATTACAGCTTGTGTGTTTGGTCACTTGATTTGAATCCAAATCATAATAACTAAAAAAAATAATAATAATAAAAGCATATAAACTGGACCTAATGTCAGTTGAAGGTTCAGGACTGAAGTGTTCTAATAGCCAGAATATTGTTTGTACACATTTGAGTAATGAGGCTAATGTTTGTATAGGTCATAAAACAAATCTGCACTGATTTTTTTTTTTCCAGTAGAAGTTAGGTCTCTGGGTGCAAAGGTTTGAGAACCCATTTCTTATTATTGCTATAGTGCTTATTATTATTATTATTATTATTATTATTATTATTATTGTTGTTGTTGTTGTTGTTGCTATTATTATTATTATTATTATTATTATTATTATTATTATTATTATTATTATTATTATCATCAAGCATGTCTTCAAAAATGCATGTTTACCAAAAAAAAAAAAAAAAAATTCCAGGAAGTGTGGGTGACTTGAAATGAAGCCAGCACTGTGTATTCAGCAGATAGACTTGTGTGATTCTGTGATACTCTCGCACCTCCAGCAGAACAGTGTGAAGGACTTGAATAGAATAGACTAGAATGGAATTGAATAGAATAGAAGGCTGTCCATGGAGTGCACTTCTTATCGCGATTGGCAAATAACACACTTCCAAAAACCGGTATGCAGGAACAGTATCAGAGCCCGTGAACGTGGCTGGTGTGTGGTATGAGAGCGCATTTCAGCTGAAGCCTGTCCAAACCTATCAGAGGTAAGACCTGGGGGCGATTTATTCATATTTATAAACACATTGATTCATATCTCCTGTGATATTTGTATTAAATGAAGATGATGTTGGAAAGGGTGCGCTTTTAAGTGCGCAATCACTCCGCGTAGTTCTAGTGCGCACTTTGGCTTCTGTGGAAAGTTTCCACTTGAATTGTACTCTTTTCCAGTGTGGGTTCTTTTTTTCCTGTTATGCAGAAATGATATGAATAGCGCTCTTTTAGGGTTTATTTTCAGCTGTAGCAAAGCAAACGACCATAAAAGAGAAGTAACAAAACCAAAACGAGGCATGAAACTTATAAATGCGGGTGCCAAACCCCGACAAAACAAACCAGCAAGAGTCTGCTGCTCAATCAACTGGATGAGATGTTTCATATCTCATACTGGACCAAACTATACCGAGAATGGACTTGTGCTTGGATCTGAGCCACTTTAATGCTTTTTTAAGACTATTTTTTTTATCCAGTGAAATCATTTTTAGGGAAACGCCTAGAGTTGTTCATAAAGCTGATTCATATTAGCAATTCAGCATGTTTATACACTATATGGACAAAAGTATTGGGACACCTGACCATTACACATATATGTTTTTGTTGAACATCCCATTCCAGATTTATCCCCCCCTGTGTTTGCTGTTATAATAAGCTCCACTCTTCTGGGAAGGCTTTCCACTAGATGTTGGAGCGTGGCTGTGGGGATTTGTGTTCATTCAGCTACAGAAGCATTAGTAAGATCAGGTATGATGTTGGGTGAGGAGGTCTGGGGTGCAGTCGGTGTTCCAGTTCATCCCAAAGGTGTTCAGTGGGGTTGAGGTCAGAGATCTGTGCAGGACACTCAAGTTCTTCCACTCCAACCATCACACACCATGTCTTCATGGAGCTCGCTTTGTGCACAGGGGCGTCGTCATGCTGAAATGGATTTGGACTACACCTCTTAGGGAAATTGTAAATGCTACAGCATACAAAGACATTCTATACAATTGTATGCTTCAAACTTTGTGGCAACAGTTTGGGGAAGAATCACATATGGGTTTGATGGTCAGGTGTCCACAAACTTTTGACCATATAGTGTATCTACTGTTTCATTTGATCTGATTTTTAGTTTTCTCTAATGTTCAATATTTCAGTTGAATGTATAAAAAAAACAGTTATAACTATTTTTAAAAAATAGTTAAAAAATAGTTTAAAAAGTCGCATTCCATGTAATTGATGTATTATAATTTTTCAGTTTTTGTTCTCCAAACACATAAAGAATTTTAACTTCAAATTGAAATGTGAATTTATTCTGCAAGGGGGCAACAATCCAGAAACAGCACGCAAGTTGTCATCAATTCAACGTCACCGTGACCGCTTCTGTCTCTACCTGAATCCAAGAAGGACGGTGCATAACATCTGTCAGAGTTATAATATGCAATATAGTTTAGAGATATTAGAGAATTTTTGACAAGTAGTACATGTCGGAGGCTCTAAGTGCAATTGATATTAGCTGCTCAGAAGTTCATGCATCTTCATGGGCAGGCGTGTAGTGGGGACACATCCTGAATAGGATGCCAGTCCATCACAGGGCACCATACACACACACACACACACTCATTCACCCCATAGTGTCCATTTAGAGTACCTAGTCCACCTACTGGTAGGTTTGGGAGGTTGGAGGAAACCTGAGAACCCAGAGGAGAACATGTGAGCCTCTGCAGAGACAGTAACCTGAGCTCAGGATCGAACCAGAGACCTTGGAGGTGTCAGGTGAAGGTGTCAGGTGAATAATGAAGGACCATCTGTGAAACATGAAAACCTGTGAAATTTGATGGCTTTCTTCATTTTTCCTAAGGATGTGCAAACTTTTACACTGATGTCTGATAACAGCATGAAGTACCTATTGCCAATTTCCTTGTCACACCACATACATAAGTATCCCACCCACTCTTTAAGAGGAGCGATGGAGGCTGGAACCTGTAAGCCATTATGGTAAATTATGGCACCCTGTTCTTTTTCAAACATACACATTGGTTAAATTATCACAATGAACCAAAAAAAATAGTGTCAAATAGTGTATATTAAGTTATTAACATCGACCAAATTCCATTGAGATTAATTCAGGATGTGATATAAATATTTTCTAATCACTTGTTTGCCCACCCTTTGCTTTTATAACTGCCCCTAACCTCTTTCAGTCTGCTGTGAGCACTGTATCCTTTCAGTTATATTTGCAATCCCAATTCTCCCTGTATCTCTGTACCTTTTCTAATGCAGGTAAATATTGCTTGTTCTTCTTAACATATTTCTTTCGACTCTCAGATATCATACACAGATTCTTCAGCTCCAGTCTGGAGACTCAGAGCAGCACGGCAAAGCTTTAACATCTTGCTTTTGCTCGGTTCGAAACGATTTACCTGTTTATTTTTGCATGATGTTCTGAAATATTGAATATTTTACTTTTATAACCAAGAATGCATGGTGGATACAAACGGATGCACTGTAAAATACCAATATGTGACCTCTTATACGATTTTAAAAGCCCAATATAGTTGTATTTATTTTGTAATGGGTGCTATTTTCTCCTTAATCCCACCAGAGAGGGTCGTTTTTCACTCATAATCTTCTTTAATTTGTTTTAGCGTCTCTGGTGTTGGCCCAGTGGCTTTCCACATGGAGGATATTAAGTTCCGTATATGGCATATTCAGCTCATTAACGTTGGCCTCAGAGGAACGTGATTAGGAAACTAAAGCAGAGAGCCAAGCACTGATTATATCCACTGCTGTGGATACGGCATGACGCTTTGCAGTAATCTTCCATGTGTTTATTGCTTCGAAGTGTCAAGCAAGAATTTCACTTCTTACCAGTTTATGTTAATGAGGTCTAGGCCTGACTCTAATAAAGAAGACTTGGTATAATCCAAGATAATAGCGAAGCAGTTTGGGGTTAATGCCGTGTGATTGAATGTATTCCCATCTTGCTCACAATACGCTCCAGATCCACCACAGTCCTGACCCGGATAGAGCAGTAACTGAAGATACATTTATGAATGAATGAGTTAAGGTTTAAGAGCCAAGGATCCAACACTGACCCTCTGGTTGTCTTGCAGTTTGAACACAACCTACTTCACTTCCATCATCAAATACAAATACAGATACAGATACAAATGATAAGGTTTTTTTTTTTTTTTACTTTCAGAAAACTTGCCAGAAGGCTTCAGACCAGGTGTATGCATCGGGACTGGGATCCTGCAGTCAAAACAAACAAAGGTGAGCTTATTACTTTCATATGGCGCTTGAAAGGAAAGCAAAACACTCCATCCCAACTACAGCTCAATAACTGCAAAAAAAAAAAAAAAAAGACCAAGAAACTAGCCCATAATGTTTGGGCAAAGAAAAAAGTTAACTGCTTTTTTCTTTTTTCTCAATCTTTGCATGAGAAACGAGTTAACGGTGGTGCGCACGCATTTCTGATTTGCAGTATCTGCAATATGCGGACATTATCATTATCATTGTTATTATTATTATGCGGAAATCCTGAATTTCCCTTTGGGGATTAATAAAGTTTATCTTATCTTATCTTATACAAGGGCCATGGCGACTCTGCTCCCAGGACAAGGGCCATCTTCGTCTGTCGTCTTCCCTTCATATTTTTCATGTGTTTTCAAGTTTGCCAAGTTCTTCTTCAGGTTTCTAGTGTTTGTATTTGTGCATTGCACTCATTCAATGTTTATCTGCACGCGCATCCGCCTCTGACCCAATATCCAGACAGAGATGCACTATTTGCTTTTTATTTTGTCAGTGTTTTACTCCAGTAGCCCGAATTAAACCCAAAAAGCCATTTTCTACCACATTACTGTACATTTCTTTCCAGTGTTTCCAAGGCATGGGGTAAGGTTCATGTAAAAAAAAAAAAGCCAGTATATTCTACACCCACTTCCAGTTCAAATCTGAATATAAAACATACGAATATTTTGAGTGCAGACAGTGGTATTGCGTTATACCGCTATATAACTTGTGGGGTTTTTTTTTATCCCTGACTTTGAACTGCCTTTCAGATGCAGCAATGTCGATTTCCTCTCTATGGTAATATCAACAGTTCCTGAATTTTAAGGTTTTCTTGACCTGAAAATATGACTTGGGTTGCCTTGAAAGACTGAGATGCAGAGGTTTACGAGACTGTCAATGCAGTAAAGATTTTGTGTAAACAGAGCCTGATATTTTGTGAGGCCGGCCCCCTGTCTTTGCTTACTGCAGGGTAATCCAAACCAGGGCTGCTTTCTCCTGGTGATCATTAGAGCTGATGGTGATTTATGTAAGCGTTGAGTGCGTTTGCATAACCACCATAACCGCAGATGTACAAACACACAGAATTACTTCACTTGCCATACTAATATTTACTACTGTGTACATCTGGTCACTGTGCTTTGCCTGATGTAGCGCAGGCTGATTTATACATTCAGTAGAAATAAAGCATGCACGCCACATGAATAAGAGGCAATGACAGTGAATAGTGACATACAATTACTATTTCTATTTATACCATAAATTTGTGAATTCTCAAATCTGATTTCTATTAATGTGCTCATTGCAATGCATTATCATGTAACAGCTAATTCACAGGACGGATGCGCCACATCATCTAAGACTATATAATAAACAGATTAAAAAATGTGTTGTTATTTAACAAAGAAAAATATATAATATTTTTGGAAGGAGTCTCCAGTGTCAGCATTTGTGCCTGTTTAACTGTCCAAGGGAAAGTTTTCAGCCAAGGGAAAGTCTAAGCATGGGGTGTGTTTGTTGGTAACAAGTAAAATGTTCTCGTCTTGTTAACTTCATTAGAAAGTGAGGGAAAGACAGCTGTTCATAGCTGCTGATAGCAGGAATCTGTTTCGTGGATGTTCCACAATATTAAATGGTGTGACAAAAAGTATGCCATTCTTTAATAACTAAAAACTTGTAATCATTGGCAAATTGCTCGATAGGTGCTTTATGAAGTTTATAGGTACTTTCTAAAGTTGAAAGGTTGCAATTATGGCCACAATATGCTGTGCTTAAAACAAACTTTCTTTTATATCCTGAGGCAGAACCAATGTTTGGATCCTTGAGTTATTTTTGGGAAGGGACATGCACTGAGAAAGGCTGTAAATAAATAAGTGTCACCTTGGCAGGTACTTGGTGTGTTTGGAAACGCTGACTCATTTAAATCTCTGCTTTATGACATAGTTACTCCTCAGCTCGTATAAATCATCGGCACAGTCTGCAAGCGACCTTGCAGACTTTCCAACTCTGAATTACCATTTAAAAGGCTTTTTTATGGCCACAATTTATTTCAGAGCTCTTGGCAGGCTGTTTAGTATTTTTTAGGCCTGTCAAGCGGAATTCATGGTGTCAGACGTGTTTGTATTCCAAGGATTTAAACAAATGCTCGAATTTATGGCTGGTTATTGATTACATCGCTTCATTGGCTAACAATGCATGCAAAACGACAACAGCAGTGAGGAAATGCAGTGCAGTGCTCCGATGAGCAACATTTTATGACTCTCTCAGTTTCATAAGACACATTTAACGTTGAAGTGTTATGTTAACGTAGCTAAGAGCTCGAAACCCAGAAACAAAATATCACACAAATGATGAGGGAATTAAAAACCTATGGTCCATCACATGAGAAATGAACCGTCTGATTTATATTCTGCGTTATAGCCATGACAAAAACAGGCCATAATGTGTCTAAGTAGCGTATGTTCATCTGTGTGTTTTCCAAAGGTTTCTCTGGTCTTTAATAGAAAAGCTTCGCTTTAAACAGTTACATATGGGCCTGTTAGCCTGAGCTTAACCTCTTCGAATCGAAGGTCCAGTAGGGAAGCATTAAACACCTGAACTCTTGTTTTCAACTCAGTAGCTACACAGCAGTGAAAGAAAGCTAGTTTTTATTTGCTCGGTAGATGCTTGTCAATAATAGCATCAGCACAACAGTAGTACAATGTAATTCTAAGTCTACAAATATGCACACATTGAATTCAAATATGTATACATTGGATTCTTGAACCTGATTGGTCAGAAGGTGTTGATTAAATTTCTATAACAGCGGCTATGACACTAGTGCAGCTGCAAATCATAAGTTTACACTCATGCGCTTGTTCTAATACGTTATCGTTTCTATAGTAAAAGACGCTCCATAATCATAATCTAAGCCTAATAATGAACAGATGTGTTCAATGTGTTGTTATTTAACAAACAAAAACAGCGTCAGTACGTTTTCCACCATTGGAAAGTCTTTATGATGGAGGGTTTTCCAGTTTCCCTGTAAAATGATAAGCTAAGTTAAATGAGAAAAAAGGAGGCTGGTGAAAAAAACTATTGTTTATAGCTGCTACAAAGTAAGTGATAACAGGAACTAATATACTAATGTATGATGATGTTGTTCATCATAAATACATACCAATAAAACTTGCTGTCATAGAAAAATAATCAACTTTGCAGTGGTAACAGTAACTCTGCTTCATATTAGGCTGCATTACACCACACTGTCACTGATTATTTTCCTGTAACAGTGCACCCCTCATGTTTTATTCCATACATATAAAACGTTTAGCTGGAAATTTTATGTTTTAATCCAAAGATATTCGATTTGAAGTTGTGTATCCCTTCATGCCCGACACTTGCAGTGCGCCTTAACTCAGACTGATGTATACGATCTACATGTGAGCATAATTTCTTCCTGGGCAGATGTTTACATTACTATGACTCAGATGAACGGTCTTCAGGCTTGAGCAAGCCCAGACGATTTGGTGTTTTTGTTTTCTTTATTTATTGGTGAACTCAGTCGATTTTTCAAGCATCTCTTCAGGGTGAATGCTCCCATTAAATAAACACAAGAGGCATTAGATCATTGAAAAGGTTACAATGTGCTCAAGAATCCTGTTTGCTTTCAAGTGAATCTTACTCATAAACCAGGGTAAAGACATAAACACATTATTTTAATGGAAATGTTTAATAATGTATATTTGATACTATAGATTTGACTGATGATACATTCTATTCTTTTCTAGGAAACCCACTAATGCTCGGTTATTAGTGTTCTCCATGGAGGGCTTACACCGCGAGCCTTGTCAATTTATGGGGGTCGAAACCAAAGCACATAAAGAAGCAGAGGCTTTGGAAGAACCTACTCTCCCTTCTGAGACTTGGAGCAAAAATTCAAACAAGGCTACAGGAACAGTCCATTCTTCAGAAGTGGTTGTTGAAGACTCAACCATTTCCATTCCTTTCTCTGAACCTTTATTGGGTTTAATTGTGAAAATGCCAGCTTCCTTGCAACCTGTGTGCTTTGGTGGTAGTCCAGTCATGCTGCCTGTTGAAGTGCAACTAGCAGGGGGAGTAGAACCTCAAACAATAGCCACACCTGTAATCACACCTACATCAGGCTGTCTCACTCTACCACTGATCTTTGATCAGCCACATATGCAGTATTTAAACCCTCTGTCCTCATGTCCAATCACTGAACACCAGAACCTTCCCCAATCACTGCAGCAGATTAACGGACTCTCTCAGAACCTGTCTTTGCCAATGGGTCAGTCTCCGAGTGGAGAAGGGAAGTCAAATATATCTCAACCCTCTGAGAGCACCACCATGCTCAGCTCTGAATTTTTAGCTGCTTTACAAGAACTGTTTCCGTTCCTTAGAAATTACAGTTCCTCAGCTTGTCGAGAGAGTAATTCATTTCCATTAAATGCCTTCAGTTCAGGTTTCATCCCCCCAAACCCCACTTTGTCACACCTCTATACTGGTTCTCCATTGGTTTCCTTGCTTCCTCCTGCCACCTTGCTAGTGCCCTTTCCATTTGTTGTTCCTTTGCCAGTGCCTCTACCTATACCAATCCCAATCCCACCCTTTCCAGTCTCTGGTTCCCTCTTGAAAACAAGCAAAAGCACCCAGACTATGACAGAAGACATTCCAGTGTGTACCCACAACAGAATGTCTGGCTATGATTTCCTGCAGTTTCCAGCACAGCCTCCCCCTCCAGTTTCTCAGGAAGAAGTGCTTGACCTCACAGTTAAGGTTGTGCCAATTCAAACAAAGCAGGAAGTCCAGTTTTCTTTCTGTCAAGACAACATACTGGACCTTTCTGTGGCTAACAAATCATGCATTGAGACAGGCAAAGACACTATGCAAAAAC
Source organism: Pangasius sanitwongsei (assembly GCA_037576675.1). Taxonomy (NCBI): domain Eukaryota; kingdom Metazoa; phylum Chordata; class Actinopteri; order Siluriformes; family Pangasiidae; genus Pangasius; species Pangasius sanitwongsei. Next base: position 14,170,133 of record CM075027.1, read on the forward strand.
ATCATGGAAGGAGTTCAACGAATGAAGAATCAAAAAAGTTGATCCTGCCCGTGAAGCGTTCACAAACACAAGCCACCAATCAGTCGAATGGTTACTCTGATGTAGAGTTTAGCATGCAATACAAATGGACAACAGAAGAGCGTTATGAAAATTATGCCTTAAAGTATTCAGGCCAAAATGGCAGAGTCATAACTCCAAAGCAGATACCAAGAGTCACTCGGTCTACCAAGGACACTTCAGTCATGTTTTGTGAGAAACTAGTAAGGCCACCACAGGGACAAGTTTTAAAGAACAGAGCTGGCAAGCAAAAGAGAGTGAACTCTCAGAATATAAACATTCCTCCAATCAAGAAACAGCATTTGATGACATTTCTTCCTAGGAAGTAGATTCCTGATTGAGATATTGGATTGAGCTTTTGCAGGACCATTCTTCAGAAGACTTTCCCAAATTTCCATCTTCCTTGCAACCTGGCTGCATTGTTAGTAGTCTAGTCAGGCTACTTCACTTTAGATCTTAGATCAGCCATATCTGCCATATTTAAGTCCTCACCTCATGTCCAACCCCATTTACTGCTGCAGAACGGTGGACTCTCTTAGAACCCGTTGGATCGCCAATGCCGTTGGATCGACCTCAGAATGGAAGGGAAATCAAACGTGCACCATATGGCCAAAAGGTTTAGCTGTTTTACAATCGTTTCACTCTCTTAGAAAGCCAAAGACGTATAAATGCACCTCAACACCATGTAATGACATTTCTTCCTGGCAGATAAATGCATCTTGGGTTTGCATCTCTGACTGAGATATAATTGAGTTTGTTTTTTTTTTTTTTAGGTTTAGAAATACAAACTATTAGAGCTTAATCATATGAATTGATTTATACATTATGTATTACTTTCTTATGTATCAGCCCTAACTCCTCCTAACTTGGTATCTTCAGATTTGGAATTAGCAAGTCTGCAAAACTATAAGGACATGTTTTCCAGGTTTTCTGGATAAGAGCATCTACCGAGTTTAGAACAGCTGTAATCAATATGAAAGGGTTTTTTTTTTTTCAACTAGCCATCATTGGATATGATCCTTGGTGAAGGCCCAAGTTAAATATCAATACCTACTACAGTGAAAAAGCTATGTTAGCTTTAAAACAAGGCATAAACAATATTGTTTTGAAATTTTATTACTAGAAATAATGGAAAAGTACTGGAAATGGCTATATTTTTAAATGAGGTCAAACATAAACCCTCTTTTCAAGTTTTGTTCCAGTGAAATATATGAAAGAAATGTGACCATTTTTTTTTAATGCAAGCAATTTACCCTATTGTAGAAAAGTATACAAATAAATGAAAACTTGAACCTGAGAATAACAGAAATGTAGGGATGCCCTAAGAACTAACAACACACGTATAAAAGTATACAATTTTTTTTTTTTTTTTTTTTTTTTTTAGAAAAGCAGCATTGTGCTCATTAAGATTGACATTGCATCAAAACACAGCAATATAAAACCATATGCAATGCAAAAAAAAAAACAAAACAAAACAAAAAAAAGACAAGAGATCACTTAGCATAAAAATGTCTGGGATTTGATTATTGTGACCAAGCTGAGAAACTATCATCTCAGTCACATGTGAAGTCAGTGTGAAACTCTGATCATTGTTTTAGTAACATGGTGCCCCTTATATGGATTTCCAGTTAAAATTCTATGGCAGCAGAAGAGAATGTCACCCCACCAACAAACAATGTGCGTATTTGCGTATATATTTCTCCGCTGATAGATTCACAGCCTGGGATTATTCTTAATTAATGAATTTATTCTTCATTTTAATAAGTGGTATCCTATCTATAAAAAAAAGGTCCGATGGTCAACAAAGAGCTCTTAGGTGTCTGTTTTTTTTCAGCTGAAGCCACAGACGTCTTCAGAAGCTTTTGTGTAAACGTTAACCCGTATATAAAATTGTGTAAATCGTATAAAAAAGGATGAATTGTGTATAGACATTTAAGTCAATTTACAAGATTGAGTCTAAATTGACTGCAAAATGATGGCATGATTTAACAAGTGGATAAATAAATGAAAAGCAATGAAAAACACTGGCATCCTGAGGAGTAATAAATTTTTAAAAAATTGAAAAAAAAAAAAAAGTAAGTAAGCAGTCGTTCCAGTATATTTAAACTGATTTGTGCTAACACCCTCGACTTTATACTATATTTTATACTATAATGGATAATGAAAAATGGATAGCTGCCTTTTATATTTTGGCTTTACGATGATGTCTTGTTGCAATAAAAGTGTTCCTGATTTAACAGTAGAAAATTTGCTTAAATATAATTATAGTAAATGGTTTTCGTGGTTATTTTATAACAGCCTTGTTTGAAGTTACAGATTTTTGTTCACATATAAAAGAGCATTGTAAATCTCTCTGCTAAATAATACATGATGGTTCATTACCTCCTGTGTGATTTGGTTTTTTTTTTTTTAACAACTTCTTTTTTTTTTTTTTTTTTTTAAATCGCTATTGAAATGGGGGGGGGGGGGGGGGGTACAGTGTCAGCATGGTTCTGTCACATAGACAAAGAAATCCTTTGGGATTCAGCTTTAGTCCAGCTGCTGAATAGTTCCTGCATTGTTCCTTCTCACAAAAGGAGGTGCTGAGGTCGGTAGTGGCAGTATTTAACCCGCGTTTGTGTCTAAGATGATCCCTATATATAATTAGTGTAGTGTAGAGGAGCATTTTGTCCCCCTGCTCTCTTAAAAGACTCTTTGACAACAATTTTGGCTCTCACAACCTTGACGGTTTGCTTCGTTTTATGATTGTTGTTGCTTCGTTTTTACGATGTTCGCACTTCAACTAGCCTTATTTATTAAGCGCAACTTTTTCAATACAAGGGTTTGGTATTTACTCCAAGCAAATCCATCTTCAGGTCCTCGTCCGGTTCTAACTCCAAGGGGACTTCGTGCGCTCGGATGCCCCCCGCTGGAGGCCGTGTGCATACGCTGTGCTCGAGTGAAGCCAGCTACAGTTTGCCCTGTTTAAGTTTTTCAATATGATGGCACAGTTTGAGAGCAGGACCCAGCTTCAGGCCCATGTACTTCATGATCATGTCACTTCGCAGCAGCATTAAAGCCTTGCCATCGATCTCCTGCAAGCATAAAACAGCAGCCAGTGAAATACTATTTAATAAGCGTGTTTTCATGCAGCCTTTCACGGTTCTCTGTACGGCATTTAGAACAGGTCTGATGGGAAATGGCAGAGATATTTTATAATCATATGTGTAAACAGCGCCTACATGCTTCCTGAAGAGTTCAGCATGAGGCGCTAGGGCCTGAGGGTCAGCATCCCGCACAAACTGCATCACTTCCTCTATGCTCCATGAGGACGGGCTCTTGTTGGATGCCTCTCGCTCAGCTGTCTGGTGATCTGGACCGGTGGTAGAGCTTGCAGCTGAACAAACACACACACACACACACACACACATATGCTCTATCAGTATTGTTCCACTTGTACTGAATATTAAAATAAATATACTGTATAAAAATGCTATACGAAGCCATTGCATTGGTTTAATTTACATCAATATGGCTTCTGTATTATATTTACATTATTAGAACATCTTCATTCATTTTGTGCCAATTTGTTTTTATTGAATCACCCACATACACTACAGAAAGATCACACACACTGACACAGTGCATGAAGCACAAAGGCGCACACCCACACACCCACACGCACACACAGATTCAGCTGATCTACAGCATGATAAAGTATTATCTTGAGTGTATAAAAGGGATTATTGGAATATTTTTGGTGGCATAACATTCAACTTGACATGACACAGTTAACTGACAGAGAGAGGTCCTAGCTCCTTGAGCTTTTTTTTTCCCCCCACAAAGCAATGACATTAAAAGGCCACACGCTACTGAAATCTCTTAGTCATGAAAGTAAATGTAAATCCAAGCTCTCTTACATAGCGTACCTTCCACTCGTCTGAGCATGCGTGTGGTGGCCAGCTCGGATGGGTTGGAGGTGACGCGGCGCAGAGGGGGTTGCTGGGGAGTGTAGTGCGGGCTGTTCCCAGCTGGGTTACGATGCTCGGCTGTACTGCGCAGCGCAGGAGGCCGAGATGGCACAGAACTGGTGTCCATGGGCTCCTCAGAGAAATGCTGCTCAGTAGAGACACCATTTTCCGAGGGGAGTGTTTCTGCTGAGAAGAAGCAGGGACAGGGGAGATGGCGGACCAGGCTTAAGTATGTACTTAACTTTGGACCAAAGTATATGACAGTATTACAGAGGCTACACTCTAATGATCAGATTCAAAATGATAGCTTGGTAAGAACAATGGGCCTGTTTTTCTTAGGCCAAAACCAAACAAAAAATCCCGCCTGACTTTCGTCGATGCTGATTTTCTGTGTACTCAGGTCCATATGATGATAAATCATGCAAATTATCAAGCGAATTACATACACCTACAAAACTCCATAAAAGGCAAAGCTCACAGAGAGCTGAAAACAACAAAATGAACACTAAATGGTGAAAGAACACCTAAACATGGCATGCACTAAATATTCCAGTAATGCAGCTCGCCCACTGCAGTGTGTCGGCTACCACAGACATACACCAGCCCTTCCTCCTGTTATAGGGTGCCATTTGCATTGTCTTATTTGTTTAAATTCATACTTTTCATTGGATTGTTTTTATGAAACGGCTCCGTTTCACAAAATGTTCATGACGTTTTTGTGCGTAATTAAAATAAATAAGTGTTTTAAAACGTGACAGTGTAGTCTGTATAGAAAATAACAGTAACTCATCAACTATATGATTTGAAGCCGATGAACTGAGATCACAATCGTGAGTCTTCTTGTACGTACATTTCCACAAAGTCAGGAGCTGTCGTAGAAAAACGGAAAACAACAGACAGCAACATGTGGTGTTTTTTTTTGGATTATTACATATACACACGCCACACTGCCAAAAAAGAAAAAAGAAAGAAAAAAAAAAACACCAAACCAAAGGCTGTCAAAGGTCTTACAACGTCTGCGGCACTTAATTAGGTAACAATGTGGGTGCTTTAATTAAGCATCGGGGGGCTGCGTGAGGGATTTGAAATGGATGAATACTGAGGCACTCGTTGCTTAATGAGGGAAAGAAGAGAGGCGGCGAACTCTTGCCACGGGCTTTTCAGCTGCAGCAGCAGGAAACACTCTATCCCGCCAATTAACTTGAATGCTAATGCAAGATACTGTAAGAGGCACTGGGGTGTGAGCCCAAAAACAGCACTCATTCAGCTCTATGATAAGCCGCGAGGTTTAACTATGTCTCTGTCCTATACAGCAAAAGTGCTCTGAAAATCTGTACATAACAATTACAGCAGCAACAGAGGCTCAGTCTAGTCTAGTTAAAGAAGCAAATTAAATTCGGTTGCTTTTTAATTATGACAATGAGCCAGCCCTGACAGCAGGATAGCCACAGGAGCCGTGCAGTAACAATGCATATTTATTTATTAAACCATAAAAATACCAAATTAAACTGGATGTAATTCTACGGACCGACTACCGACTTGTATGTGCATTAACAGTCTGGGGTGGGTTTCTCAAAACGTTTGTAATGCTAAGTACTTCATTATCTCGTTCGCGAGAACATTCTTGAATTAATGAGCGTTTCCTGAAACCCTTCGTAACTAACAAAGTGTAGAAACGCATTCGTAAATTAATGAGCAACCTGACCCATTCGTTATTCACTAAGTACTTTAGTATTCGGATTGCACGAGTTCCACCTCAGAAAGACAGAGGCCGCTAATTTCTATGCGAAAATCTTCCATTTTTATAGAGTAAGTGTGATCTATTGCCCTAGTGTTAACTTGATTCATCTGCCAGTGGTGTAGTGGGTAGCATGGCGACCTTACGATGCTAGCATTTGAGGTTTGAGTGCCTGTTTGGGGTTACGCATCGTTTTTATTAATCACATTAGCTGTATGAGGAAAAAAAATAAAGCAAACTGCATTTAAAACCTGACATGTTGATGTGAATCCAACAAATGGAACCAACCAAATTGAGCAAGTTGAGTGTAAGAGATGAATTTATGTTGAAATAACGCAGTTCATTTGCGTGGAACTGACATACACATGTGAATCGAGTGAATTCAGTCAACGTAAGTACTTACAACTCGTTCGTTACATCTCTTAAAACGAATATTTTCCAGGAAACACTCGCAAATCAGGCTCATACTTAATGTAAGTTGTTTGTTATCCGCTCAGATTCATCGTCAGCAGAAAACCCACCCCTGATTAGTTCTATAGAGTTGACTATAGAGTTAGATGCAGCACTGTTCTTTGTTAACCTGGGCTGGATCTAAAAAGTCATAAGACAGTATTTCTCCATAGACAGTCCACACTTTGGCTCTCTCCCAGCTCTCAGACAAACGAAGCCGGTATGAGTGTACCTTCTGAAGAGTGTGTGTCTGTTCGCGGTGGGTTTGTAGGAGTCGGAGTGCTATAGGTGGACGAGTCTCTGGTGAAGCGTCTGCTGCCCCGCACTATAGATAATGCTTCCGACGTCTCTTCCTTCACTGCAAAACAGAGCAATTATCATTTGTTAATTACTGACAGTTAAGCAACATTCCGTAAAGGTGGGTTTAATAAAATCAAAAACATCTGCGTTTCCATCGACCACTTTTGATATTCTGACCAAATGTAGAGTATGCAGCTGTTTTCCATAGGTAAAGCTATGAGGTGATATTCACTGTCATATATTCCCAATGTATTCATTACCACATTAAGATTTGTTAGTTAGGCACGAAAACCTGCGTGCATGCAGCACTCTCTCTCTCTCTCTCTCTCTCTCTCACTCACGTACGCCTTCACGTACCTGACTTGCTCCTGTCGTAGGCGCTGTGTGTGTTAGCGGTGAGGGGACTGAACGGCTGGCTGCTGAACAGGTTGTCAGACTGCAAATGGTGACACAGGGTCTCGAGGAAGCGCAGCACGAATGACGCGCTGGAGGCTCGAGGTAACTTGACGTAGTGGATCCCTCCATCAGAGCGAACTGAGAAAGTGGGTAAAAAATAAATAAATAAATAAATACAACGCAATAAATAAAAGTTACACCGAGACTGAAGGAGAAGAGACCTGAACTAACTAGACACACTGGCCATTTTATCACATTATTTGACTTGTAGGTATATGATTACTGACTATAGCCCGTGTTTTGCTGTGTACAATGTCAGCCACTTTCTATACCGTCCATTAACAGGAAGGAACCACAGTAGGACCACTGCTGACCCCAAGTTAAAGAATTTTATACCACAGTGCTGAATTCTCAACGATGGGTCGGGATGTGTTGATTAATTTTGTACAGCTATTGCTGCAAGGCAAATCACATGTTTATATTAATCTGCTTCTGTTCCTATAGTAACAATTCTTTCATACGGACTTCACACAAATTAAGCCTAGTAAAGAAAACATATATTTATGTATCATCGTTGATACGGTGAAGTTTTCTGTCATGACACATTTATTTAATCTTTGTTAAAGGAGTCTCCGGTGCCAGCGCTTTTTTTTTTTAAAGGTATAGCTGTAACTTTCAAGACGAGACAGGATACGGTGATTTTAAAATCCGTCTTAAGAGAGAACATGAAGGAGCAACTGTTCATAGCTGCTATAATGTAAGCGATATCAGGAACTAACTTGTTTTTGGATGTTCCAGATACAAATTTAGCTATAACCAGATAAAGATCACTTATAGGAACATATTAATTATTGCCCTATAACAGCACATCCATCCTGTTATCTTCTGAGCAACAAAGTAGTGCTGATAAACAGTAAACAAATCACATTTTCTGCAGTCTATACCACAGAAAACACATTTCGTTTAGGTTCGTTTTGACTAATTGACTAATATTAGTGGCTGCACTACCGATAAATATTTATCTAAAAGGTGTTATGGTTTCAGATAATACATAATGCAGATAATGGTGCCCTCATTTGAGCTGTCTTTATGTTGTGTGTGTGTGTGTGTGTGTGTGTGTGCTGAATAAACAGATTACTGGGCTAGAATCTAAATTCATTACCAGATTTCTTGAAACTAAAATAGTATGGTATGCTGTGTATATGACTCATTGAATCTAAAGACAGCTGCCAAAATCCGATAATTTCTGACTAGACCCGTCACAATGACCAAATTTTTGCCTGATGATTTCACTGCAACGAACGTAACTAATGATTAACGGTATTTATTTACTTTATTCCACCTTCACAGTGAACACAGCAGTCCTGTAATAATGCAGCTATTTAACACTGAACAGTCAGTTAACAGTCAGCACTACATATAAGATCCTAAGTGTTGTTGTTTGGCTGGTTATTTTACTGCACGGTTTCCAAGTTGAATGTCTGTGATGTGATGCAATCTCCAAACCAACTTATGCGCACATGCAGGATGAAGGCTGGTAAACATCAGACCATATAAGCGCGAACTAGAATTTATCCCTACTGAGCGAGCCAGTGGCGACGGTGGCGAGGAAAAACTCCCTGAGATGATATGAGGAAGAAACCTTGAGAGGAACCAGG
>CM075027.1:14178781-14188781 GCA_037576675.1 Pangasius sanitwongsei
TATCCACTGTCCACTGATGGAGTCCTGAGTACGAAGCTGCTCGTGGCAACCGCAGCCCCAAAGCCACCACAGCAATCACAGTCCCAAGCCATCACAGTACAGCTCCCTATATGAGATCCCCAAACCATCACAGCTCAGGTTCACTACTATTCAGGTTTCCTTACGCATCCGCACAAATGCAATTTCCGAACAGTTCCCATTTCAGGAGGAACTTAATTTGCACTTAATTAGCAATGCTAAGTCGATCTCGTTTCTGAAAGACTGTTTTGCATAAGGACATGATACATTCCCATGCAAATACTCACGCACTCACTCACTTTCAGTAAGCGCTTTATCCCGGTCGGGGCTGCAGTGGATCCTGAGCCTGTCCCGAGATACACCCTGGATGGGACACCAGTCGGTGTCTTAGGGCGCCGTGCACACACGTTCACACACTCATTCACCACTAGGGGTAATTTCTCTTAGCCAAACAACCTATTGGCATGTTTTAGGAAACCAGAGAACCTGGAGTAAACCCAATGTGAATACCGGAAGCATGAACACGAAACTCCACGCAGACGTTAACCCAAGCTCAGGATCGAACCATTGACGCTGGAGCTGTGCGGCAGCAAGACGACCTGCTGTGCCACGGCGCTGCCCCCCCCATGCAAATAAATTTCTTTGCAAATATAATTTGAATTTTACTGAGCTAGATCAATCTGTGTAGCATATATTTGCATGTATACAAACATCAGACTTCAAATAAAATTTTCAACTGAAGATGTGTGTATAGTTACACACATTATACTTCTTATACTTTTTTTCCCCCCACATTTAATTCACTTTAATTCAGCAGCAGTTATTTGGGCCTCTTGTGTATCTGCAATATGAGGGACATTCCTTTGTCACTATTCCCAGTCTTCGGTGGTGAGGGTTTGGCTAAATTAAGGAAGCAGACCATCACAGCAGATGGCCACACCAACACACACGCACACGCACGCACACACACACACATATGTATATGCTCCCCCCTGAGAGGAGCCCCAATCTAATGCTCCTAACCAGGTTACACACGATGTCATTCTTGATTACCATCAGCGCTGCCCAGACAGGCTTCCTTTTTCACAAACACACCATGAGCTGCTTTTCTTTATAAGATTTTCTCTTATTAATTCATACGGACACGTGAGCTTTCCAAATCTCATATCGGCACAGACACGCGGACACAATTGTATCTAGGAAAGTAATATAGTCGTATTTCATACGCGCACGGGCTCGGTGGTGTACGAGGAGGACGGGTGTACAGAATTCATAGTCAAGCGTTCAAATTTTGGCTCACGCAACAACTATATTGCGAATTTTTAGATTTAATTATGGGTTTAACACACACCACACACACACACACACACACACACACACTCCTACCTCGGATGATCTCTCCGCCGTCTGACTGGGACTGCAGGAAGCTGAAGAGGGTTTTGGGCTGATACGCGCAGTCCACACACGCTTGCACGGCGTGCTGCAGCACCGTGTTCACCGGGCCTGGTCCGAAATGATCCGGCAGCTGCAGCATCAGCTTTCGGTCCAGATGCGGGCCGCACTCGCCATGCTTGTTCACGTACACGCACACTAAAAAAAAAAAAAAGAAAGGGCCTGGCTGTGAGACAAGATCCGATTCGACATCTAAACAATACATGGCACCAGCATGCCGGTTAAAAATTCCGGCAGCATTGGAGAGAAAAAAAACCCCACTGGATTAATGAACTCGGTAGCACATAATTCTAATCATAATGAACTGGATGCTAGTCCAGCTGTTTCCATGTTATTTATTTACTCACCCTGCGCAAGAAATAAATGTCTTGCCTCCAATTGATGTCGCTTTTGGTGTAAATGGCATAAAGGTCATATTGATTAACACAGGAGTGTATTGGAGGCAGCAGCTCTGTGGTGCACAGTGTGCTCGCTGCATCTAATGTCAAAGGGCTTTAATCTTATACGTACTGGGAAACACACTGAAACTGTTGCCCGTGGTAACCAACCATACACTATGGACGCAGCAGGTTTAAAATCCAGAGCTGCATTCATTTAAGAGCTTAAAAGTTAACGCCGCATGTATTCAAATTTGAATATATATGACAGTTGAATACTTAGCCGTTAAAATTGTAAATATGTCATTTCAGGCACAGGAAGCTTTTTTAAGGTCCCATAGACACACTAAACTTGATCATTTTATAGTAGTGCAAACCATACACACTTTCTGAGTAACGCTGCACTTTCTTGGCTTTTTATGTTTGTTATGCTTACAATGAAAATCTGCCATCTTGCCCTCACGTCGATTTTTTTTTTTTAATATATATATATATATTTATACATATATATGGGTTTGGGGGGGGTGATTTTTTAATTTGGTTACAGCTGTGAAAATCACAACCCACCATTACACAAGATATTAAATCTAACGTGTCATGTTCAGGAATAGAAAGCTCTCTGGCTCTAATAAACAGACAACCTATTATTGTACACATTTAAATTAATGTTCACGAAATAAATCACTGAGAATCCTGATACGGGCAATAATTTATGGTTCAGACAATCATTTATCTTTGACACGTTCTTATCCTGTTGACTTTTCGGTCCAAGTGAGCAATAAACTTCTCCACCTGCTTCATTTTGATGTTTTTTCCCGATCTCCGTTAGAGATAAGAAATGGCACGGCAATTCCCGAAGAAGCCAATTTCCTTTTTCGTTTGTTCCTCAGTAAAAAGCAGCGAGACCGACTTTCATGAGTTAAGATGAACTCGGAAGGAACTCACTGATAATGGGGACATTTCGATGCTGGCGGTGGGGGGGGGGGGGGGGGGACCAAGACTGTCCTCTGTCTGGATGCGAGTAGATGAGGCCAAGCCATTTTAAAAAGAATTAAATCGATAAATAAATAGTGGTTTAAGCACATTGGCACCAAATTGCATTTTTTCTCTTTTGGGTGTAACTTTAGTATTGAGATCGAAAGCGTAACATGTTTCAGTTCATGAAAACCTGTATCAGAACTGGACATATATATATATATATACACATAAAAGAGACAAGATATTACCTGTGGATAACACTCCAGAGTCTTTGGTCATCTGGAGACTGGAGAGTCGGCCATCTGAGACAGACGAGGACAGAGACGGGCTGGACAGAGGAGGAAGAACTCGCGGTTTCCTCTGGAGAGACGAGAAGAGTGAAAACGGCGTCAGTAGACAACAAAGGCCTGGGGTTGACTGTCACCGAGCCACGGTTTAAAATTAGGAATCTGTCGGACTACTGTTAGCCTCCTGTGCCGTGCTTAATGAAGCGTTCAGAAGGAAATGATTCTTTACGGTGAATAAACATTGCATTTGGATAATCCCTCCTGACACGCTAACCGACATTTACTCCCATTAGCACGAGGCGAAACAAAACAGCACAACTCATTTCAGATCGGTTGTTTTACTCCGTCGTTATGCACCAACGCTTGGTTGTAATTAACTGAAAAGACGTCATATTAGCTATTGCTAATATAAGAATTAACCTTGTTCTTTTCACTACTGTCAAATAGGCGAGGGAAACCGAAACCCGAAATGGTCATTCTTTTGTCACATATACAAAGAGATTTTTTTTTTTTGGTGTGTAATATGCAGTTACGTGTAAGAGACTGTAGATCCTAAAGACACCTTCCTTCATTATCACAGGTACCATAATGGCTAAAAAAAAAAAGTGTATGTTAAGATGTTATTATTAAGATATTATTACAACAGTAAATGAAATGCAGATGAGAAGTTTGCATTTCTCCTTCTGAATGTGATAAATATTCTCTGTTAATCCCTGATAACCTGTACGCCAATCCTTTGCCTTTATAACTGCCATAAGCCCATTTCACATTCTCATGTCGAAGGATGCACCGAAATTTCCCGTTATAACATCTTTACATTTGATTTCCTTTGCAGATAAACTGCCGGATCACCTAGAAACCCTGCACAGTATTGTACTCGGAGTCATGTTCTAAGCATGCATTTCATTACTGATTGATGAACATTTACTACATCATTTGGATGTAAATGAGTCAACCCTCCCGTGACTCCTACCTTGCTGCCAGGTTTGGGTCCTCTCTTTTTGTGCAGCCTGGGCTCCAGGTGTTCAGGCTCGGCGCTCTTATTCGCGCTGCTCTGCGACTGCGTCTGGCCGTTCTGTATGGCCTTCAGCATGGCGATGGTCTGGCTCTTGGGTCGGCGGCCCCGCACGCCCTTCCTGACGGGCAGTGGGGGCAGCGGGTGAGGAAGCTGGTACGGGGATTGCATGGAGCGGCGCCACGATCGGGACGGCGACAGCGAAGGAATCGGGCTCTTAGGGAGAGTGACTGCAAACAAGGACAATAAGATGGATTAGGCTAAATATGATTGTATATATATATATATATACACACACATACATACATACAGTAGTGTATGTACAGATCTACAATAACACACACACTTTTCTACTACAGCGCATCTGATTGGTCAGATGTGAAGGTGAAGGTGTAGTCTTTATTTTAATATTTAAGGAAGGAGTCTCCGGTGTCAGCACTTTGGAAGAGTCAGTGAGTTTTCTGAAAAAGGATACAGGAGTTTGTAATATGACAAGCTGCGTGTTTTTTTCAGTCTTAATAACTTCGAGAGAGAGAGAGAGAGAGAGAGAGAAAGAGGTGTATTATATTATAGCTGCAATATCGTAAGTTTAAATGTTATATGCAGGTTAAAGGTATAAAACGTATGGCATGATGTTTATTAGTAAATTAGATTGTTAGTTAGATTTATTAGTAATTTATTAGTAATTTTCCTATAACGCACACCCTGTCATTCTTTTATTCCATACACTAGATTTCTCTGCCATACAGGATTCTTTGCCTATTATAACATTCGCACGACTGCTTCGTGATAAGTTACGAGCAAGCACACATAAACGACACGTCTCTAGACGTTCACCGTGCCTAAAGGTCTGTACTTTAGCAGTCATCCTTAACAGTGCTAACCCTGATCACCTGACCCACAGGTACACTGGGAGTTTTTCACACCCTGTCGGTGTGTATTACATCAAAATACACTCATCAGCAAACAGACGAGCCCATTTGTGCCCATCACACGCCTTTTCACACGGTTTATTGTGTTTGTGTGACACACAGCTGTAAGCTAAAAAAAAAAAAAAAATGGCATATGTTTACTGATCTTATCGCCAGATCCTCTCTCTCTCTTTGTTTAATTTCCAAACAAAGCTACAGTCATTGTGAATGATTGGATTCCAACGAGCGCACAGTAGTGCCAAGTAGTGAATTAAACAAACGCAGATTTATTAAAGGGAAATGGTTTCATTACGTGGGGGGAAAAAAAAAAAACGAGCGAACGTGAAGAAAGCGCTACTGGAAAACACGAAATGTGAAAAGCGTCGAGTAAACTCGGCGTCTAAAACGCAGCCGATTGTTCATCTGAAATTCATCAAAGCACTTCATGGAGGGGCTGATGATAAAATATTAATCTCAGCTCCAAGCTTTCTGCCACTACTAATCAAACAACTCTGATGCCTTCGATTCCTCGCCTTTCTGGCCCACGTCCACATCCACACACACACACACACACACACACTGGACGACAGAGGATCAGATATCTGCAATTCAAAGTGTCAACCAATCCATCAATGGAAGGTGCAAAATGGCACAAGGAAAAAGCTTTGTGGAAAACACACAAAAGCACCCTTTCCCCCTCCTCTCCTCTCCTCTCCCTCTCTCTCTCTCCGCTTTCTCTCCTTTATTGGCTCTGTACACCGCATCACAAATGAGATCAGATAAAGTGCTCATATTTCAGCAGGGCTGAAAGGGCGTCTAGCTTCCCTAAGTACATCTGGGAGTGTTCGTCGGGCACTACACATGGTCGCCTCCCCTGAGCTTCACCCCGGGAGAAAATAAAGGGAGGGAGAGAAAGTGGATGTAGAATAGGTGAGTGTTTGCTCTTGTTCGAAGGGCCAAGTTCATTCAGGGAGCACGTGAGCGCACAATTCAACGGGTGTACGTACTATTAAAACGAAGACATCCTATTATTCAAATCGTGTACATATCTTCATTCTTCTCTATGAATTCTACAGCAGTATAAATATAACTAGACAGATAAACAGCTCAAGCCATTAAAGACAATATAAAAAAAAATCTCTCCAACCACAAAGCAAACCTGACTCTCGATCCTCTGTGGAAACAGATCACATTTCTATTCATTCATCATCTCTTGATTACAGAAACATGTGGAGTCGATCAGGCCACTCGCTCAATGACCCAGTGACCTCTGGGCCACGATGGCCAGGCGCTGGGCCAAAATCGGCCCGGTGTGGGCCCTGAGGGGATTCGGAGTCCTTCTGGTTGGGGGGAGGGAGACGTCCGAGTGCAACCGGGGTAATTAGTCCGTTTACATCCAATGCTACACTATTTCCAATTTGCCCTGCATGGTGACTTGCGCTGCCAGACCGTGGTCCAGTGAGAACTAGAACCACATGTTGTGTGTGTGTGCGTGTGTGTGTGTGTAAAGAAGGGAATACTACGTGCCTCGGGCCTCTGGTGATTAAATGAAACAAGGCAATATGTTTAAGATACTGAATGTCCAAAACAGCTTCAACAGTGCCCCAGAGCTTTAAAAAACATGCCACCTTTATAAGCTTTCTTATGGAAATAGATGCAAAAAAATAAACAAATGCTGTCAGTGAGCAGTTGCAAATGTCATGAACAGACAGATGTTAAGGTCACAGCAGCTGTAAAGTCCCCTTCTGTGGTCGCCCAGGCAGACGGACAAATCGAATAACTTTATCTAATGATAGATTTAATGATAGCTAAATAGAGAATGAATCTCCTAGTGCATGTGGAGCATTTCCTACAGAAAGACATGCAGCCATAACTATTATATTATATATTACATATTACATTATATCCCACACAAGCCAAGCTGGTGTTAGATAGATTATGAAAAGTTATATTGCACAAATATAAAAATGAACAAATCAAATACATGCTGTTTAAAAAAAAAAAAGGGGGGGGGGGGGTGTGCAGTTTGTATTAATGCTCTCAGCACTGTGTTTGCATGAACATTATTAAAGCCTGGTGCATTGCACGGAAGAGCAGAAGCTTTTCTTCTGAGAGAGAGCAACAGAAAAACAACAGAACAAAAGAGGCAAAAAAAAAAACCGAACCGGATGCACGCCAGATAACTCACCCAAACTTTCAGCTTTCCTCCTCTCCTGCTCAGCAGCCCTGTCTGCGAACCCTCACGGGGCAAATTTAAAAAAAAAAAACACCTCGACGCACTTTTTTCGCCCCGGTTTTTTCCACCCAGCTGCGACTCTGCGCCTTCTGAAGCAGCAGCAGCAGCAGCAGCGGCGGCGTAACAAAGCCCGAGCCGGCGCGCGCTCTGAATGGGCGACGCGTAATTAGCATGGAGGCGGGGTTTGTGGGAGAGTGGGCGGGGTCACGTGATGGAGTGGGCGTGCTTGGTTATAGTATGTTGTTAAAGAATTTATATATAATGTGTGTGTATATATACAGTTGTCAAAGAACTATATATATATGTGTGTGTGTGTGTGTGTGTATATATATATATATGTGTGTGTGTGTGTGTGTGTGTGTATATATATATATGTGTGTGTGTGTGTGTGTGTGTGTATGTTTGACCAAAATACAAAAGAATGTCACAACACTGTAGGCATGAGCCAATTATCAATGATTTAATAAAAACCACTGATTGTCATATGACATATTGCAATATTTGACAACGATGTTATTGTGAACACTTTAAATTACTGCTGCATCCCGATCGAAAAGAGGTGGCTTTTTAAAAAAAAAAAAAAAAAAAAAATCAAATCTGTGCTAGTGTAAGGATAGCTGTATACCTTATTTAAGACAACTGTCTATAATTTTGGTCAGATAATAAAAACATGGCAGACAGGACAGTTGTTTCAGCTGAAGAATGATTAGTTTAAGAATACAGTATCATTATAATATTATAAACCCACGCTAAAAAAAAAATGACGACTATGCAATTATTGCAATATGCATATCTATCATTGGCGCATGCCCTACTTTAGTGCTGTTGTGGCTGCAGAAACAGGTGGGAGAAAAAGAAATCAAAAGCAAATCCTTTTGCCAAATGTAGTCAATCAGCCAAGAAACGTTTAAAACATTTAGTGACTAGTGTCCCATCCAGGCTGTATTTCACCCTGGATTTACAGAATTTTGGATGAGATCAAGTTCAGTTAGCTGGTAAGACTTGTAGCTCCACTGCAAAATATCAGGCTTGGCTGATCAATTATATTTGACACAAAGAAAACTGGAGAGAAACCTTTTTGCTAATATGTATTTGTAGGACATTCATTCAGACTAATTATTTGTCATATGTTGCATTTGAGATAAATCTACTTCTGGGAATCAGTAATGCTAAATAAAAGTGTTTAAAAAAAAAAAAGGGATTTTAAAATCCTAAATAAAATGATTTAGCTCTGCAGTAAAGCACTATTATATGTTGGGGTGGAGAAAAAAAAAAAAAGCAAAACAAATCTAACTGATTGTTCATTAAAAGGCATTAATTGAGGAATGAAAGAAGATGAGACAAGGGTGAAAAGGAGAATGCGTGTTTTGAGAAAAGCGCTAAACATAGTGAAATAAACTGAACTGATAAGGGGAGTAATAGAAAGATACATAGATAAAGAGAGAGAGAGGGAGGAGTGAGGGGAGAGGGTAGAAGGAGATAGAGCAAAATAAGTAATGAGAGGACAGAAATAAAGATTGTGGGATAGAGAGAGAGAGAGAGAGAGAGAGGTAAAGAAGTGATGAGAGGATAGAGCGAAAGACAGAGATGAAGGACGGTTGATTTTATTATGGGCAGAAGACGTGGTGGACAGAATAATAGACAGAAAAAAAAAAGATGGAGACACAATGGAAGTATTCCTCAACACTGATGAGGATAAATGGATGGATGGATGGATGGATGGCTGGATGGAAGGCTTCTTCATCGTGGACAGAGGGATGAGATAATTGGAGGAAGAGGACGTGTGCGCGTGAACAGTCGTCTCTTCAGTGCTGTGGCGTCGGTCATCTTTGGGGTTCAGGAACTGCAACTTCCTGCGTTGGAACAGAAAAATGTATAGTACATTTATCCAGTCTGCCTTCTGGACTGTAAAATGTCTAGACGTTGTGCATAAAAAGTAGAAAAGTAATGACCTGTTGCATTCCATTAGATTCTCTCTCTCTCTCTCTCTTTTTTTAGCGCTCTGCTTTCATATTGTATTTACGGTTATCTGTGTAGGTTTGTCTTTTTTTTCCCCACTACTGTAATGCTGCAAATTCCCTCGGGACTAATAATCTCTGTGTGTCTATATCTATATATCTATAAAGCGCTTAGCATACCGTATATATTATCATATATTAACAGATGTGTGTGTTTTCAGTGTGTGTGAGAAGCGTACCTGATTCGAATTAAGGGTCCCTCTCCTTCTTGACTTTGACATCTCCAGCCAAGATGGTGGAAATCTCCCCCTGCATGAATGCCCAGGGTACATTGGAGCCCACCAGTGGGCATTTATCACCACTTGGGCAGTACACCTCACTCCCTGAGCCCTGATTACGGATGAATTCTCTGGTACAAGGGAAGCAGAACTTGTGCACGGGTACTGACGGGCACTGGACAAAGTGTGTATCCTCAAGCCTTTCATGGCAAATGGTGCAACAAAGAGGAGCTCCAGATGCTCCAGAGATTTCAGATCCTTGGTCTGCCACTGCAACAGGGGGCATTGCTGTGGCAACCGCGGCCGTTCCCGACCCATTCTCACCGTTACGTGATGCCAGTCGCCTTTGCCCAGATGAAGAAGGGCTAGCGCTGGAAGCGTGGGCGCCACTGCTTCCTGGCATGTCTTTTGGCGATTGGCTGATGGCACCAACGTTGTCTGCAACGCTCATGAGGGCGCTGATAGGTGAAGGGTCACTGCCGTGGGAAAC
>CM075027.1:14191281-14193534 GCA_037576675.1 Pangasius sanitwongsei
CTAACGCTAACATCTGTTCAAAAAGTTACTAGATTTGTTGCTAGATGCTTTTTTAAAAATAAATAAATAAATAAAGTTAATAAAGGGGTCCAAAAATCACCAGATCTAGTGGCAAAGGAAACACTGGTTCACCTTCAGTTAATTAAAGGCACTCTCATACTCATTTTAATAATATACTCAACAAGCTCTCTAAACCTTTTCCTGATTTGCCCCCAAATATGATTCGCACCATTTTGAAGAGGATGGACTTCTCTATAGTTACTTCCTCCAGCAAATACACCCCATTATGCTTCAATGTTTTCCTCTATAAAGTCAAGTCAGTGGACAAAATTCCTGTTTTTAAAAACCAATAAAATGCTTCTTTTTTTTTTTTCATCTAATTGTTTTCAGGAAATGCCACAGGATTCTTGAGGGGAAGCTTATCAGACACTCATGATGTGACTTTGATGCTTTTTCACTCTAGGAATTTGAAATAATGGGATGGTAAAATCATGAATTGGCCATTCACCTGATGTGCTGCTCTTTAAACCTCAAAATAAATCTAATAAAATTGTTTTCTTCAAAGACCACAGGATTCTCAAAGACTTATTAATTCTCACACATGGAAGATAAGTGAAATATCTTTTTCCTAGTGGCTGTTCACGCTTCGCAAGACTAAAAACTGAAGTAAATGAGTACTTATGAGAATGGAAGACACTGTCAGCCCGTAGCTACTGCAAACTGGAAGGAAATCCTTATGCTGCAGTCTAGTATTTTATTATTGCAGTTTAGTTTAAGCTTCTCATCTAACAAATGCTCATGAATGTTTATACAGTCAGTATTGAGTGCCAGTCAGTATGTGATGGCCAAATTTTCTATTTTTAATGCTTGCGGAATTTGTAATGCTAGCGATGGGTAAATGGACACTGTGTCCCGAATGCCCATTTTTTAAAATCCTGTACCTTCAAGGACTCGACAGAGACCTATTCACTTTGCCTACATCATGAAAGTGTGGACGTGGAGGAGGAATGCAGGGTTTAGGGCACTACTTGCGACAGGACCCGGAATCAGTTCCCAAGATGATATACAGTAAGGACAGTTTTCATGTTATAATACAGGTCTATAAATGCCTGTAACCATAGTGACAACATCAGAGACATTATTAAATGTCTTCTTTACCATCCGTAATCTATAAAAAAAATAGAATAAAAATAGAATAAATCCTTTATTGGATCCTCATTGGATCCAGTCTGTGTTTCATCTGCACCACTTATTCTGTTCATCTTCATATCTCACTTTTTCATGAACTCCCACAAAATGAGAAAATGTTTGGTGGCTAATATATAACTTATAGTGTATTTAAAACAATGTGGATGCAACAACCTGTATACAGTGAGGACTGGTCATGATACTGAATGGGCAAGCTGAAAAAGTCTTCAAGCTATCAGCAACTCACTATTATGAAATCTTTATGGCTGAACCTTATAGCATGGAGTCTCATTGAATCAGAAAACTTTGTATTAAAAAGTAGCTACAGGAAGTAAAAAGATTCCTGGAAATACAATTTATCTGGTTCCTCAAGTGGAAATGGGCCTTTTCTATACTTTTGACAGTGACAACACAAGAAGGGGCAGAACATGAAGTGCCCTCCATTTAGGGCTGAATAATAGTCATCATTGGCAGTGTTAAAGTTGTCCATGTGCTGCTCATAACAGTTTAAATTGTCAATTATTATTTATTATGGTGTAGTTTAGTTTTAGAAGAACTTGGACATATAAATCTGTAAATGTGCTTAAGTAAGTATGGAAATATAGTGAGTAACTTAGATACAAATACACTATGTGGCCAAAAGTATGTAGAAACTTGACCCCACTTACATGCATGTTGAACATCCCGTTCCAGATTTAGTTCCCCCTTTGCTGTTATAGTATCCTCCACTCTTCTGGGAAGGCTTTCCAATAGATTTTGGAGCGTGGCTGTGGGGATTTTTATTCATTCACATTAGTGAGGTCAGGCACTGATGTCGGGTGAGGAGGCCTGGGGTGCAGTCTGTGTTCCAGTTCATACCAAAGGTGTTCAGTGGGGTTGAGGTTAGGGCTCTGTGCAGGACACTCGAGGTCTTCTATACCAACCTTGGTAAACCATGTCTTCCTGGAGCTGGCTTTGTGCACAGGGGCATTGCCATGC
Organism: Pangasius sanitwongsei; assembly: GCA_037576675.1. Classification (NCBI taxonomy): domain Eukaryota; kingdom Metazoa; phylum Chordata; class Actinopteri; order Siluriformes; family Pangasiidae; genus Pangasius; species Pangasius sanitwongsei. The sequence continues at coordinate 14,193,448 of CM075027.1, forward strand.
TGGAACATGTTTGAAGTGAAGTGAAGTGAAGTGACTTGTGGCCAAGTGTGGTGACCCATACTCGGAATTTGTGCTCTGCATTTAACC
>CM075027.1:14197916-14210986 GCA_037576675.1 Pangasius sanitwongsei
TGTCCTTCCTTCCTTCCTTCCTTCCTTCCTCTCCTTCCTTCCTTCTCTGTCCTTCCTTCCTTCCTTCCTTCCTTCCTCTCCTTCCTTCCTTCTCTGTCCTTCCTTCCTTCCTTCCTTCCTTCCTTCTCTGTCCTTCCTTCTTTCCTCTCCTTCCTTCCTTCTCTGTCCTTCCTTCTTTCCTCTCCTTCCTTCCTTCTCTGTCCTTCCTTCCTTCTCTGTCCTTCCTTCCTTCCTTCTCTGTCCTTCCTTCCTTCCTTCCTCATGCAAAATATACACAGCCTGGAAAAAAAAAACCTGCCACATATTACTGAGACTGATTTTTGGCAAACAGCCCAAATTATTAAAGACCCAAATTGTTTTTTTCTTTTTCATTCTTATTCGTTTTTTTTTTTTTTTTCAGAACGAAATCTTTCAATGCAGTTTTCTCACTTTTCACTATCGCATTGCGTTTCATACATATATTATATAATGCATATATTAAAACTTGCATATTATAGTGCGCTTCGATTTTTGCTTAAGCCTTTTTTTTAATCCACTCTTAAATATGACGTTAAAGTAAATTAGGTTTTTACTTCAGAAATAAATCTTATTTCCCTGTCAGTGCCAGAAAGTACTTGGCGTCCATGACATTTTTACCCATACTTGATCATGGAGACATATTATACATGCATGCCCCAGTGGAATATTTTTGAAAACATTTCCATGTTGTTGAGGCATTCAAATGAAAACACTTAAAACTTCCTCTGCTCCCTTCCCTGCTTGAATTTATGGCACTTGTAAATAATTTTTCAGCAGAGCCATATTGGAAGTTGTTCCATGTATTGATTTATTTCTTATGCGTTAACTGTCGCTGTGCCTTTAATCGTTGCTGTGCGTTTCTCAGCCAGGTCACTCTTGTAAAAGAGATTTTATCTCAATGATTTTTTTAAAAATCCTGGTTAAATAACGGTTACAAACAAACAAACAAACACAAACCACGTGCTAGATCGCTGTAGAAGGAAGTGAGAGAGTCATAAACACACATTCAAGATAGTGTTAAATCTGTACATTAACGGCGGCGCGATGAGTTTATTGTGAGTCACATGGTACGGCATGATGGCAATGAAAAAAAATAAATATTCAGAGTGCATTTAAACTCACAACCAAGAAATTGTGAACCAAGAAACGTGGCAAAAAAAAAAACAAAACAGTACAGTGTAAAGCAGCCTTTACACACACACACACACACACACACACACACACACACACACAAATCTGGACATGATGTTATACTATTTCAAATGATAAATATACACACTGACTGTCATTTTGTAGAAAACAATCGAAACATTATAAGCACCTTTTGGGTGGTGCAGCTTTTAAGCAGCATTCTCTTTAAGCACTCAATATGCTTCCTTCACAGTCAGCTCCAAAAAAAAAAAAAAAAAAAAAGAAAGAAAGAAAGAAAGGAAAAACTGCAGGAAGTGTGCTGCAAATTGCTCAAAGGAGGAAGAGCTGATAGGGAGCCTACAAGACACACATGGCCACCATCGCCATCCATCACACTCTACAGCCACACGTTACGGTCAGTTCACATCAATTACCCCTGCTTGTGCCTGAGGAACCGTTCAAGCACAGGGCCAGCGGGCAGAGATAAAGCCGTGCGCTCCTGATTTACGTCCCACTGGGAAACACGGATGTGTGCGGCTCGGCAAAGAATGCGTGCTAAGTGTAGCCTGTTAAGCATACGCCGTTAAAAAGATTTAGCGGCGAGGCATTCGTTTTGCGATGAGGCCATTTGTCTATTTCATTCCAGCCTTTATTTAAAGACTCGTACCTTAACACTGAATCACAGCGTAACAATATTGACAAAAGAAAACACACTCCACTGCAATACATCTTTCATTTTGGCCCAATTGATCTATTATTGGTGTTTAGCACATTATCAAAACACTTCTTCTTAGATATCTGTTAGCAGATAAAATGTGAGACGGATCATTTGAGTGTTTTTAAACGCATTTTGGATCACTCACAAATTCCTAAAAAAAAAAGGTGTAACATCAGCGACCTTATAAGAGTTTAATTGCACTATTTGAAAGATGCATTAAAACGAGTCCATTATAGCATAATAATATTATTTGAAAATGAAGAACAATATTTTAACCATGCATGGTAAGGGTTAAAACAACGATATAGTGGTGCTAAATGCTGACTAATACGCCACAATGTTCTAATGGGACCATCAAAATGTCATTACTTCCCATAAGGCCTAGCCGGGAGAAGGCGGCCTACGTAGGGAGCGTCTTAGCATAGTGTTTGCACTAACGACATCGACTTCTGGCTGTTTTCTCGTGAGCTAAGTAAGGCTATAATGACTCCACACCTACTCCATCTGCATTTGTAGAGAAATATTCGTGCCTGAAAGGGAGTCGTTTTATATACGCATATCATAAAGAGTGTCTAAAAGATCAGTGCAAGGGTCAGGTCAGTGCAAAACCCGGACGCCATCTTGACAAGGAACAGAGAGACACACTAATGGGACACAGGAGAAATATGTCAAGCAGAGAGGTTAAAATGCAGTTTACTAAGGCTGCTTTCAATGTCGGAATTACAACTCGAGAACTTTTCTACGAGTTTCCAGAGTTTAGGGCGTGTCAATAACAAAAAGGCCCAGCGGTCGCCGGTGTACACATGATTTGCAGGTCATTTTAATTTTTTCGCGTGTTAAGATAAACGTCTTGTAGCTGATGATAGAAAAAGAAAGAAGGAAAACAAAATAATACCCCCCCCCAAAAAAAAAATTTTCATAAATTCATAAAGCCACTGCGGGAAAGGGGTCAAATATGCAGAAGATGCTGGAAAAGCAAAGAATGTGCAGGACCTGGAGGATTTTTCTGAAGAACAGTGGGCAGTTTAACTGCTCAGGACAAACAAGGGACTCATGAACGGCTATCACGAAACATAAAAACAGTCGTTGATCATCCAGGTAACAGCACACAGCATTAAGAATCAAGCGTATATGAACTTTTGAACTGGTTCATTCGTGTAAATTCAGTTGTCATTGTGTCTTGTGGACTATATGTAACCATCTGTTATGTGAAATAGCTTATTCCGGACAGTATTAAATTAAAAACAATGCAATTTTTATTTTATCTCTTATTTTTTTTAAAATTATTAACATTTTGTAGATTCTGCAAGGCGCATGTAAACTTATGACCCCAGCTGTGTATATGTATGTATGTATGTATGTATATATATATATTTAAATATTTTCTGTGTCTTATCATCATTAGTATACCACAGCGCTGTTGAATTCTCTAATCTAATCGGTAGCAAAAAGGTATTAATTTTCTATAAAAAGCAGCTCTGACATTAATGGCAGCTGCAAAGCAAATGAATGCACTTCTTCTAATGCGTTATCGATTCTAAAGTAACACACGTACACAGAGGCTTGTACTGATGCTCTACATACACAAAACAGATTAAAATGTGTACTTGTTGGTACAGGGAAATGTTAAGCTTCTTGGAAGGAGTCTTCAGTGTTGGTGCTTAGTAACAACCAGAAGTAAAACTGGAACGTGTTCAGGACATTGAAATAGCTTTATATAGTTTATAGCTGCTATAACATAAGTAACAACAGGAACTATCTTGTCTTTGCGGACATTTCACAACTTTAAATGCAACTATGCATGGATAAAAAGTATTTAAAGTGTTTAATTCAAAGAAATTGGGATCATGGGGGCGAATTGCTGTGGTATAAAAGATATAAAACTTTTTTTTTTTTTTTTTTGTATAACTACTGTTGGGAAAATAATCACCTTCAGAGTGCTAACTATAACACTACATCACACTGGGCCGTATCACACCGCCTCTTTGTTTGATAATTTACCTATAACAGCACACCCTCAAGTGCTTTATTCCTTACATGATGTATATTAAAGCTGTGAGTATATACCAATATACCAGTATAACCTGTATAGCACAATGAAATAAATGAAATAAACATTTCTCCTTGCTACAATTTTCTTTGCAGTAGACGCGTATTTTGAACAACAAAGCCAATTCAGATAGCAGATTAGGTTAAGCGTAGACCTCTGAAAGGAATACCACAGCTTTTGCGCCATCTAGTGGAAAGCAAACGTACTCACAGCTGGTACCAGGTGGCTGGAGGCTGTGGTTGGTCAGATGACACCAGCCGATGGGGAAGATGTCCCTGGAGTAGTACTTGCACCAGTAGTCGAAGGCTCCACGCCAGCCGTCGAACGTGACGAAGACCTCGTCTCCACGCACCTGTCCGACAGTGGCGGGGCAGATCAGACACGGGTTCTTTCTGTCCACTGCTTCTAGCTTCATGCCCACCTTGAAGTGGTTTTGCAGTGGCTTGAGTGGCTCCTAACAAGAAATACTTCAGTAAGAATAGACGTAACGCTGATTACTCCTCTAAACAGTGGAGGGCTACTGTATATGAGTACATATAAGCATTAATAAGCCTTTACATGATGATCTGTTATATGAGTGCTGGACCACCATCGTTCTGTACCAGATGTGCTTCGTTTTCTGTGCAGGTTTTCGCTTGCAACAGTTTGAGGCAACGTTTGAAGAGAGCTTGATATTTTAGCTATTTGCTTATTTGTAAGTGATCGATTTAAAGAGCCGACTCTAACACTGTTAACACTGTAAATCGCAGGCTTGGGTGGGGACAGAAATAAAAAAAATACAGTTTTTTTATTATTATTATTATTATTATTATTATTATTATTATTATTGTTGTTGTTGTTGTTGTAAAAAAGACAACAAAAATACAGTTTACACCCATACTATTATTATTATTATTGTTGTTGTTGTTATAAAAACACAACAAATTTATTAAAAAAAACAAATTTATAAAAACAACAAAAATATTATTATTATTATTATTATTATTATTATTATTTGTTGTTGTTGTTGTTATAAAAACAACAAATTTATAAAAACACAACAAAAATATTATTATTGTTGTTGTTGCTGTTGTTGTTATAAAAACACAACAAAAGTTTATATAGTTTATAAACAGTTTATATCTATACCATTATTATTATTATTATTATTATTATTATTATTATTATTATTGTTGTTGTTGTTGTTGTTATAAAAACAACAAATTTATTAAAATAACAAATTTATAAAAACAACAAAATTATTAAATATTATTATTATTATTATTATTGTTGTTGTTGTTATAAAAAACACAACAAATGTACAGTTTACATCTATACCATTATTATTATTATTATTATTATCCATATCATATTATGTGACTTACGCTCTATTGCTGAGACAAAAATAAAACTTATGAAGAAACCTCCTTCACACAGGCACATTAAACATAATTTATCTATATGCATATACAGATTATTTTATATTCTCTCTCTTTTTTTTATTTACTTAAAATTGAATGATGTATGAATTTTTATACTGTCTAAGTATTAGTTAAAAAAAAAAAGACTAATGCAGTATGCCTAACATTTTAAATGAACAGGTCTTGTAGACAAACATTTTTAGAAAATATCATTTCTGAACATACAAAATGGTTCGAACAAGGAGGTTAAAAAAAAAAAAACCTCCCAAAAATAACAATTTAAAAACAAACAAAAAAATTAGTTTTTAAAAATCTAAGGCAATCAGTGGAGTCACAAAAAGCACAAAAACATTTTTACTGATTTTTCTGTTACTTTTAAAAAAAAAAATGTATGTAGAAATTTAGTAAAGATTGAGACCGACAAATGATTTATATAGCTATAGAAATGTGTTAATTTACAATAATGCTAAAAAAAAAAAACATGACAAAAAAACATACAACAAAAAAAGTGTAAATTGACTGTCTATAAGTGTGGACACTATGCATGAAAGAATGTATCCTGAACAAAAATGAGTTCATGGTTAGTATTTAGTGTAAAATTTTAACCGTATGATGCTTCACGTGTCAGTATGATGCAGTGTGTCTCCGTTAAAGAGGAAATAAAACTCATGGCACCGCCTTCAATTCCAGATAGACCCACCTTTTTAAATGCCGAGGCTGGTGCTATCTCCGCTCCACTTAACGTCCTTAACAGGAACATGGGCCAGGATGACGCGTTCATACGGAAACCTACGAGGAAGCATTAATTACAGAAAGATTAATTACAGTTACAAATTACTCTCACTACGTAGCTCTATTAAGAGCGATAGATGTCAGATATGAAGCCAAGATTGATCACTGTATTGTGATGAAGTCCTTACTTCCTGTTGAAGTGCTTTACCTCTGACTGTTACAAAGCATCGACACTGGAGACTCCTTCCTTAAACAGAACGTCTCCTTGCAAAACACCTCACCACGTCAGTGAGTAAATATGGTTTCGGCCATTGTGTCAGATGGGAATCTTACCTAGTGGTGGCTGCAGCATGTCTCCACTTTTCTCACACGTGCCGACTGGCCGAATATCAGCAGAGTCGACTAGCCGCCAGAAGTCATTGGTGCTGTCGCTGCCGTCCAGCCGCAGGCGCAGACGTGCTCCCATCAGCCCCATCGCAGTGGCGATACACACGGAGGTAGAGTTCCGAGGGTCGTACGTCTCCAATTTCATACCCACTTTGAAATCATTTGTGGGAGGAATCCTGGACTGAAGATATTGTTAAAAATGCGTTTAACGTTCGGAGTTTCTGGAAAGCCTACTGAGGGAGAATGTAAAAATATCACCAATATTCCATATTATGTACAGGTTGAATGGTGAACAATCATACCCAAGGCCCAAAAGGTATATTTTCAGAAGGATCATGTAAAGCAGAACATCAGAAATACAATAATATCGGAAGTACACACTGTCAGAAAAAAAGGGAATAAACTGTACCATTGTACCTAGTTGCTGGGGTGGTACCCTCAAACATACCTGTTTCTAGGTGAAAGATGCATATAGTTGACATTTAAAGCTCTAAAATGTCGTTATGAATCAATTATGTAGCTTTAATCTTTTTAAAGGTAAAGGTACGCTATATCCACAGTGCCAGGTGAAAGACACTTATAAGGAAAGGTACAATTTAGTACCCCTTTTCCCCCCTTTTTCTTATAGTGAATAGTACCTCCTCCTCCTCCTCCTCCTCATCATCATCATCATCATCTACCACACATTTATAGCTATGTGTGTGTGTGTGTGTGTGTGTGTGTGTGTTGAGAATCCATTAAATAACTATGCTCTGTTTGAGAGTCTGGATTTGTTGCCTGCTCGCTTCAGTTCTACCACCACAGCTGGATTGAATGGCTCATACCTGTCTAAAACAGCTGGGGGGTGCTGGCGTAGATGAAGTCTCCTTTAAATAATTCTCCCAGTTGAATGGCTCTGGGAAACAACCCGAGAGAGCGTAATTTAAAAAAAAATAAATAAAAAAAAAGTAAGCATTAAGTGAGTTAAAGTACATTAGATTGGTTAAAGTTAAAAAGCCAGGACTGTACCACTGTGAGTAGTCTGTAGGGGGGTGGGTACATCACTGCCACCCTGTGGTTTCTCTTGTTTACCCTCTTTTTCGTCTGGGAAAGAAGCCATACACAGGTTAAAGGTAGAGTTGTAGTAAGGATTGCATTTTACATAAAGGAATTACAAAGGTACGGTTACCTTTCTGAGGTGTTTTGCCCATGATGTCATCAGGCACCTTGGCGAACAGTGGAAAAGTCTAGAAGTACCACAGTTACAACATCTACATCCTAATGAAAAGAGAAAGAGCGAGGGAGTTAATGAGAGTTATTTGATAATTAAGCAATTGCAATTCATCATGTCTCAGGACTAGGGAAATAGTTCGCAAAAACGTGATAATCATGATCATTCTCTCAACCAGCATGAGTTGAATTAACCGTGTTCATGCTGGTGCGCCTCTTTAAACGTTTGAGCTGCATCCTCAAAGTCAGATTCATCGCCTTTAGCATTCACACCCTCACCCTAAATCCATATATCCAGCATTATGAGGATTATTTTGCTCTTCCTGGATTGCATCTAAACAGCATTCATTTTCCTCTCCAAAACAAGCGTCACTAAATCACAAACCGAAGCATGAGTCGTTTTTTTTTTTTATCTTTTTTTTTTTTCTCCTGTGCTCAGTCTGAAGCAAAACGTACGCGTAAAGAACTCCAGATGGCTGCACGGATCAAAGCATTCGCTTTCACACGTGAGTGATAATTCACCAGAAAACTGGCTACAGCTGAGATAGAGTGCAAGCTGACAAGGAATCACGAGATGTCTTCCATTCTTCCATCCATTACTCCCATGAAGGCAGTTTGAGAAAACAGAGAGAATGGAAACATATCATCTGTGTATATACAGAATTAAAAAAAAAAAAAAAGCTCAATTAGCATGGAATAATATGCACGATGGTGAGAGGCAGTGATGCGTTTACAAGTTTTTAACTTATTACTGGACGACATCTTGTATTTTGAAGTGTTTATAACCTGCGAGGCAAGGTTCATTCTTGTTATCACTTATGTTATAGTAGCTATAAAGAGTCGTAACCCTCGTCAGCCTCTTTTGAAGTAAATAATAAACAAAAATAGTAAATAAACAAACACACATAGCTTCTCATCTGCGCCGTGAAGACTTTCCTGTTTCGGAAAACGTACTGACTGTAACAAATCGCTGATACTGGAGACTCCTTTCGTAAAAATGTTAAATAACCATGTCCTTACAGAACATTTCACTACTATTCCGATGATTTTTCTTTGTTAGTGACAACATACCCATATATTAATATTTATTTAATAGTCTTCGATCATGTGGAACGTCCACTATAAAAACTATTTAAAAAAATTACGTACGCATTGATACAAACCTGTGATTTACATTCACGTTTATATTCAGCGCACAATTGCTAGTTAATAAGCAGAAGCGCAAAGTCGCAATAACTCACATACAACATAGAATAGCTAGCTAGAATGAAAGTCGCAACTGCGTAATATTTACGCACAATTACGAGGTAAGAAGTAGCAATTGCAGGGCAAATCCGCATAATATTTTCTAGTATGAAGCTTCCATAATTGTCAGAGCCGCTGTTATAGGAAATCAATCAACACATTCTGACCAATCAGAGTGGAGAATTCAGCTACACTGTAGTATAACTGGAAATGAACTATGCTAATTGTAGCTATAACAGACAATAACAATCGTCTGTTTTATTCCTCATTTTATTCCTAACGTGTCCCTGAAATTTCACATTGATGTGTATGAGTACATTCGATTAGATCATCTTTGTGAAAAGCATAAAAGAGCGTCAAAGGAAAAAAAAAAAAAAAAGGGTTGCATTTCTGTTGCTCATGATGAAATTCATAACTATATAATATAAAGCATCAATTTAGTCCACTTTGTGCCAGCATAGTAGTAACTAAAAGTCTGGAAAAGCAAGCAATCAGGAAAGAAATATGTTTTATTTTTCCTAAAACTGCTTAACATTCAACTATATCCCTAAACAATTCATACAAGGCATTATATAATAAAGTCTATCCAGATAAAATGGTCTATTCTTTGCATATACATAATGGCAAGCTGTGATATACAAAATAAAATATCATACCATTCTTCATGCCGTTCCACCCTTTGAAAACCTTCCAGAAACTTCCAGTTTCTCTCTACATTTGTCTTCATGCAAAAAGAAATAAAGAAGCAAACTTTGCTGTAACGTCGTACGTTCCTCCAGCAGCGTGGCCAAACCCAGGTGATGCGGAGGAGGAAAAGCCCACAAGCGGAAATCACTAATCTATTCCTGCTGGAGAAACAGAGATGAACCCCTAGCCAAGGTTTCCATTCCCTAGCTCTCACCTTCTGTCGTCTTGGCTCCTCACGCCACACATACACACACACACACACACACACACATACACTCCTGCTGTCCCTCTGTTACACAGCGAATCCCATTCACTCAACTGTCATAAAGATTCCAAACTGCCGTAAAAAGGCAATTCAGCGGTGGGTGTGCAGGAGGCACCTCCCAACTCCTCCTGTTAACAGATGATGCCTAGGTTTCGTTGGCCGTCCCTCCATTCAGAGACACCCCCCCCCTCTTCCCCTCCATCTCCAACCCACAGGAAGCTTTCCTTTTACACGCACAGCCACTTTACAGCAGGGAGGGGGGATGCGAAAAGCAAACTGAACGCTTCGGTCAGGATGCAAAGACAAATGCCTAAAGGATTTCTAATAAGGAATAAGGAAACTGTGCAGTCTGTGTAACATTTACATTTTAAAATGTTTGTTTTTTTTTAAGTTTTTCAGTCATAGGTTGTCTAATCGAAAGCATTGAGAGCCTACAAGTGTACACTTTTAGAAAGAAAATGGTTTCCCATTTTCTGAAAGAACCCTAAAAGGTTTTATCTAGAACCCCACAACTGAAAAAAAGTCAACCCTTACACACACACACACACACACACACACACACATATATATATATATAATATTTATTTATTTATTTATTTATTTATTTAAAACTAAGACTCCTTAATTATCCAAAGGACGTTTGAAGAAATATTTTAATGTTTTTGAGAGTGAATTATTATTATTATTATTATTATTATTATTATTATTATGCTTTCAAATCGCTTAAAACTTTGCTTAACTGTTCTCATTTTATTTTAAAATTCTTTATATATAGTCAAATGTGCTTTAAACATTATTATTATTATTATTATTATTATTATTATTTAGTCCAAAAATAAATAAATAATTGATTAAACTAATTATGCACAGAATTTTAATTGGACATGGTGTGTTTCCTTCGCCTACTTTTAGTTTCTCCTCTGAAGACATTTCAGCGCTAAATAGATGACACACCCGCGACTGTGTTTCACACACACCTTCTCAATCGCTGCTGATGGCGTGTAACAGAGCTTCACCAAAGTGCACTGAAAAATATCAGCTCAAATGCATATGAAATATATGAGGCGTGTCACTCTGTCTAATCACCTGACTCTACAGCCTGGGCTAGAAAGAAATCAGCCCCAGCCTCACTTCTTTACACCATTCTGTGTATTCCTCAAATGACCACTGGCGCTGCTGTTGTGCACGATCGCGCGAAGTAGTCTGCTTTAGGACATTTGTTAACAGCAAATAATCTGATGAGAAAAAGCCAAAAATGAAAGCTATTGATCAAAAATAGAAATAGACACAGCTGATCAGATTTAGCCTCTCCACCTTCCTCAGAGTGGACAGTAGTAGTATTCAGTGAAAAGCCAAAAAAAAAAAAAAAAAAAAAAAGCACTTCTGCAGCTTATTATGAAGGACAGATTCACAATATCAGAAAGAGAGACATTCAGAGAGACACAAACACTCAAAATCAGTTTAACTGCCTCTAATGTATAAAAGTGAGTCTAAACAATGTAAAACATGCATAAGAGAGAGAGAGAGAGAGAGAGAGAGTGTGTGTGTGTCTGTGTGTGTGTGAGAGAGAGAGTGTGTGTCTGTGTGTGTGAGAGAGAGAAGGAGAGAGAGAGAATGTGTGTGCGTGTGTAAGAGAGAGAGTGTGTGTGTGAGAGAGAGAGTGTGTGTGCGTGTGTGAGAGAGTGTGTGAGTGAGAGGGAGAAAGATAGAGAGAGTGTATGTTTGTGGGTGAGAGAGAGTGTTTGTGTGCGAGAGAGAGAGAGTGTGTGTGTGTGTGAGAGAGGGAGAGAGTGTGTGTGAGAGAGAGAGAGTGTGTGTGTGAGAGAGAGTGTGTGTGTGTGTGTGTGAGAGAGAGAGAGAGTGTGTGTGTGTGTGAGAGAGTGTGTGTGTGTGTGTGTGAGAGAGAGAGAGAGTGTGTGTGTGTGTGTGTGTGTGTAGTTTCGCGGATGAAATAAGACCCCCAGTGCCCCACCCCCTGGAGTGTGAGTGTGTGCGCGCGCGCGCTTGAGATATCTTTGAGGAAGAGAAGGCACTGTGGCAGTCGCGCGAGCCGGTGACACACACACTCGGTCATGGCCGTGCACGGAGGGAGAGCGCTGCTGCTGCAGCTCGCGCGCGGAGGAAGGGCGCACTCCTGGCGCGAGCTCAGCCCGGTACCGGCACTGCTCTGTCGCACGAGATCATTCTCCAGTGCCGCTCCGAGCTCGCGCCTGGCCGGTAAGACGCAGTCGGAGCTGCGCGAGCTCTCAGCCCGGGAACCGGAGCGCTTCTGGGACTGTGTTGCGCGCGAGAGGATCACGTGGAGTCGGGGATTCGAGCGCGTGCAGGACTGCGATCTGGCGCGCGGGAAGATCGGCTGGTTCCTCGGTGGACAACTGAACGTTTCCGGTAAAAAAACAAACAAACTCCACAACAACAACAACAACATGTTTAACTGCAAACCGGAAGTTTTTCTTTTTTCAGTTTTCCTCTAAGAATTTTACTTTAATAACTAACACTGTAACTAGCACTATAACTTTAACCATCACTGTAACTAGCACTATAACTTTAACCAACACTGTAACTAGCACTTTAACACTGTAACTAGCACTATAACTTTAACCAGCACTGTAACTAGCACTATAACTTTAACCAGCACTGTAACTAGCACTATAACTTTAACTAACACTGTAACTTTAACCAGCACTGTAACTAGCACTATAACCTTAACTAACACTGTAACTAGCACTATAACTTTAACCAGCACTGTAACTAGCACTATAACTTTAACTAGCACTATAACTTTAACCAGCACTTTGTAAAGTCTCTCAGGCTCTTCATGGGTTCAGCTAAACATTAGTTCTGCACTGGAACAGGTGTTTGTGGTGTTGTATTTACATTCATGGCATTTGACAGACTCTTATCCAGAGCAACTTACAATTATCTCATTTACACACCTGAGCAGGTGAGGGTTAAGGGCCTCGCTCAAGGGCCCCGCAGTGGCAGCCTGGCGGTGCTGGGATTTGAACTCATGACCTTCTGATCAGGAGTCCAATGTCTTAACCACTGAGCTACCACTTGTTGCTGGTGTTTGTTGTGATTGTGGTGTTGCTGGTGATTGTTGTGATTGTTTGTTGCTGGTGTTTGTTGTGATTGTGGTGTTGCTGGTGATTGTTGTGATTGTTTGTTGCTGGTGTTTGTTGTGATTGTGGTGTTGCTGGTGATTGTTGTGATTGTTTGTTGCTGGTG
>CM075027.1:14217874-14290628 GCA_037576675.1 Pangasius sanitwongsei
CCCCCAACTGCTCCCCGGGCGCCACAGCAAAAAAGGCTGCCCACTGCTCCGGGTGTGTGTTCACTACTGTGTGTGTGTGGTTGTCCTGAATTCTTTACATATTCAGACTGACATTGTTTGTGAAATCTAAATGTCAGTCAGCAAACCACATTTTTTATGTGCATGTTGTAGCCACTTTGAGCCATAATGTCATTTCGGCTGTTGATAAATGAGTCGATAGAATGATAAGTAAGTGCGTAAGTAAGTGCGTTCTGTCGTAGGAAGATAATCAACGACAGGGTGGTGTGATGTTACGGCTGTTGCTACAAAAAAGTTGACTTGGTTTTCCAGTAGTGTTTTATTTCTTTTATACCACAGCAATTTGCCAAATCGAACAATTTTTGTATTTATTAAAGAACGATACATCATACGTTTTATCCCTTATATATAGTGACATTTAATGTTATGAAACATGCACGAAAAAGTCATTCTATAAACAAAAGTTAATGAACAAAGTTAATAAAAAAAAAACTCAGTTTGTCACATCACTGCTAAGTCCTCTATCCCGAAGACTCGCTCATGGTGGAAAACGTCCTGACTGTTACAAAGCTCAAATGTCTGCTCATGGAAAACTTCACCATATCAACAATGACATGTTTTGTAATTTACAAACTTACGGGGAGCACCTGGCGAAAAAGTCCATGTATACGCTGTTACAATACAAACAATAACTTTTTCAACGACTGTGTTATTGTAAACCTGTGATTTGCGACCATCAGGACTGCTCTTATAGAAAAAAAAAAATCAACACCTTCTGACCAATCAGAATTGAGAATTTAATATAAATAATATTATTAAGCTTTTATAATTCCCAAAAATCAGTTTAACACGCAGCTACTTGTCCACTTTAGGGTGTTCATCTAAGTATCTCTGCTTACAAACAAAACACCTCACTTGTTCCATCTAACAAGTCTTTTTTTCTTTCTTTTTTTCGTGTGAGTGTGTTTTGTGTGTGTGCGTGTTTGTTTCAGTGAGTTTGTGTTAGGAACATGGGATCGATATTGGGCCTCAAAGGGAACAGCATTTTGGCTCTGATGACCCGTTCGAGTACTTCGTGGTGCTGTGTGTCCTGACCACCATCTTGCTGCGGGAACACACACACACCCACACACACACACATCCACGCACACACAAACACACACACATCTCTTCTCCTGCCTTTTGACTTCATGAAGATTCGCCTCATTGGTGATGTGATGAATAAATTTGAGGTCCTTGGGATTGTAGGAGAAGGTGAGTGCAAAACAAATGTCACATCTTTCAGAGCAGATAGATGGAACGCAGGATTCTTTGTGTTCATTTGATGGCCCTGATTTCCAAATAATGACCAGTGTAATAAATTTGCAGTTAGCGGACGTGTTGCAGGTAATTTTCAAAGAAAAATGGAAAGATGCCATGTGCAAAGTAAGGCGAGCAAACCGTATTTAAATGAGGCTTTTTTTTGTTGTTGTTTTTTTTGCAATAGCTAATTATTCTTGATAGCCGTGTCAATTTCAGACCTCAAAGCGCTCCTGAAGAGTAAAACTGAATTTACTGTACTCATATGTAATTGTGCTTTAAGCTTAACATCACATAAAGTAAGGCTCCCTCGAACCATTGTTCAAAATACAGATTATGAAGGTAAATATAAAGAAAACAGTCACTTTGGATTCTGTTGCCTTCAGAGGTGTGAACGTGCAGTGAGCATCTAATATGAAACCAGGTTTCAAGAAACTTCCTCATTATTTAAGACACTGACATATTATTCTGAGAAAGCGTAATAAAGTAATGTCGTTATTTTGTCTTTCGATTGCATAAACAGAATGGGTGTAAGCTAATTTAATACTTGCCCACCAGCTTATTAATTTGCACACAGAATCCCACTTAAATTGAGGAGCTAAATTTATTTATGTATATTGACACTGTCCTGCACTTTTCACCTTAAAGTAGAAACACTTAAATTACAAATTTAGTAAGGCAAACAGGCTAAATAGTCAAAACATGCTGTTTTGCTCGTGTGCATAATGCAATTATCCATAGATTTCTGGTGTTAACAAAGTTCCATGAGTTTGTACACACAAACCTTTACTAAATCAAGGCCTCAGTGTTATTACAGTACAGTGTTGTTTATATTGGAAGGATATAAACATGAAACATGTTTATAAGGAAATATTTGTGAAGCGCTTATGGATTCTGATGCTGATTTGTTGGTTAGTGCTGCTTATTTTTTACCTGACGTAGTTGCAACAGAGACTCGGCTCGGCTAGGTAGCGATCTACGAGACGATGAGCATGGTGGTATTAGCATGAAAGTTGAGGCTTCGGAAGCTGATCTGTTTGAGCAGAGTGTATAGATGACGAGGTGAGACAGACTAAAGGACTAAAGCGCCGCTGCATCGCTCTCTTTTAGGAAGAGATGACGCGAGGGCTAAATCCTACTGGCTATCAGCATATATTTAAAAAGCAAGTGAAAATAGTCTAAAAGGAAGATAATAAAGGTTATAAATTTTCATATGCAGGCTGTTCAAGGTGGATTTGGCTTATAACAGCAAGACGTTCGGAAGGTTTGCTCAACCTGAGAGTAACACATGAAATGCAACACTCCGTCATACATCACTGGAGCTACAACCATGAATCATATGTTGTGGTCAGAGGAGACCGATTACCGATTACATTGAGCAGAAAAAAGGGAATAGGTAGAAAACAACACCCCCAAATGAATTATGTTAAGTACCAGGATATTTGATCTCAAAACCTGCTTGCCTCTGCCAGGAGGTTACGACTTGGCCATAGACAGACATGTTTTTCATTCACAGATTAAACCTGAAACGAAATCCTATGCATTCACTAAGAATCACAACATCTATTTTTTAGGATTTATCATTGGCCTTTATTACGGGAGCGTGTAAAATCTTTTACGCAAACCTGTAGAGTATGGTTCCACAAGTGACTAAGGTGTATTACATCCAGATGCCAGCCAAGCTGTTTAATTTTAATTATTATTTTTTTCCCCCCTTTTGTTTATAGGAGCCTATGGGGTGGTTCTAAAATGCAGGCACAAGGTAAGACATATTTTTGTGTATGAGCATCCAAGAGCAGTTTATTGTGATAAGGAAAGACTTACTGAACATCATATGGCTGAGGGTAAAAACAGTGTTCCAGGGTTTTTGGTCTGCAAGTTTATTGTCCATTGTTGTTCCAAGCATATTCAGGTTTATCTTTAGGGGGGGGACTGCTGGAATATTCAAAAGGAATTTCCATCAACCTGAAAGAATGCTGTCTATGTGCTAATGCCATTCTGTTTATCACACTGCTCTGGAAAGGTATTTTGCATGATGCAGGTAGATGAGAATTCCTATAAATTCAAGGACTACTAGGTCTTGTTCACTTTACAGGGTTAACCCCTTAAAAATCCCCAGAGATGTCGATGGATCCAGACAATAGTTCCTTTTGCTCTCATCACTAGACTGTAGTTACTGAATAATTCATAACTGCAACAGAATAAATAACGGGGGTTAAAGTGGTGTAAATCAGATTTTTTTTTTTTTTGTCTAAATGTGACACATACCTGATTTTCTCTAACCTGAGCATCCAATCTGATCTATTCTAATTAGATTTGAGCCTGTGTGGTCCTAGATCAGATTCATATCCGTGTTTGAAGGCTTGTGCTGCTAGATTAAGCCTGTGTGATATTAATTTTTCACTGCTTGCGATTTACTGTAAAAAAAAAAAAAAAAAAAAAGTGATTAATGGTTTCAACATCCAGAACAATTGGCCTGAAAAAGACAGGAAAATGAGCCTGCTATTTCATGTTTAAGGAGAGCACAGAAGAGTAATATTATTATTATTATTATTATTATTATTATTATTATTATTATCATTTATGCAGTCGGGAACTGCTTGCCGGTTGCAGCAATCATGAAAACTCTGCTTGTTGGTGGATTTTCAGGTGACTCAAGTCTGCCCTTGAGCGTGGTGAGGGCCAATCAAACGTGCTCTTTAGTTTGTCTTATTTCTAACAGAACACAGGTTCTCGGCAAGATGACCAGATGGTTCGGTTTGTTACTGGTGGTCATTACTTGTATAACCATGGAAACATTGGTCTTTTTAGCTCTTTTTTAGCTAAGCATTTAACCAGGCTGTAGTAGCCAGTTCAGAGTTGCACATTTGCGATCGTACAACCAGAGGAATGACGCACAGCCGCTGTTTCGCAGTTTCTGTGAAACTTGACACGCAACTCGGGAAACAAAGTTTACCTCAACTAATAAGTGTGTACATCAGAGCAACCTGTAGATTTTCTGATAATTTGGTGTGCTTGAATATTGTGAACCCAACAAAGATGTACAGTATTAGCCTGTAGCATTTACAAAAAAAAAAAACAGGCTTTTTTCTGCTTTCTCAGCTAATGCAACTCTCCAACCAAATGTGAATAAAATTCGCTTGGCAGAAAAGCCAGACGGGACACTTTTGCCGTAGGTAGCAGTTACTTTCGCTTCAATCTGACTTTATTTAGGTGAACCATGAGCCTTGATGTTAGAGATGGTGGTGCGTTTTGTCTATGAAAAAAAACTTGGCATGCTGTTTTCTTCCTGTTGCTTGACACCTATCAGAAAAAATTTTAGCTAGCTAGCTAATGCAACTCCTACATTCTCATGGCATAATCGCCTGATTTTGAATCAGTGGCGAGTAAACTTATTTGACTCACCGGCAAGTTACCTTCATTGTGGCGCTGGATTTCTTTCTTCTGTTAGATTACGTGTTATTTGTTGGCATAGGAACAAACTTGCTGTTTGTTTATCGTGACTGTACGTGTTATAACGACACATTATCTTGTGTTTGTTTGTGTTCACTATTCTGATGAAGCCCGGCGGGATTTGTTAGCCCTGTTTTTCCCTCATCCAGCCAGTTCTGTGGCTAACCACCAAGCCTGTGTTTGGCAATAAACAAGCAAGTGCATTGTTGTAACCATGCTTCGTGGTCAAGCTTCTTCCTGGCAAACACCACTATATCTTTCAGTATGTAGGCTACTATTGTATACTTCATAATCTTTTAATCAGTTGACGAAGTAATTTATCTTCCTATTTGGACATATATTTCTAATCAACTTTGTTACTTAATACAGCTTTTACAGCTTCTGCTGCTTCCACTTTCTCATATATACCATCCACCCCATTGGATCTCAGAGAGAACACTGGGGTTTGATAATTGGTCCGTTAGCATTTTCACCACTCTGTCTGCTGAAGATATTGAATATTTCTGGTTTTATATCCACTGGGCCTTCATTAGTCTCTTCCTTCACTAGTCTCTTAAGAAAGGTTGTGTTTGGGAGAAAAATGAGCTGAAGCACAGGGAGTGTTATTTCTGATAAGTATGTATATTGTAATATATATAATATACATATAATGTGTAATAATACAGAGCCTCTCATATTGAAAGTCTCTTTGTAATTTGATATTTTGTCCCTAGTTCAAGGTGTAAATAATAAATGTACTAACTAACCCACTGGGCAAATGAAAGCTCCACTGTACTTGTCCAATCCAATGTTATGGTTGCCTGAAATATTAATTAACTAGTCTAAAATGTGGAAGGGATATAACATGATCTGACTCTAAATCCTAGGGAAGGCGCAAGTCAGTCAGAGTCCTTGTCTCTGAAGTAGCATATTGTGTTTGCGCTCTCGACATAACATCCGTATGTCTTTGGCTATCATTTTGGCTGTGAGCTGTGTTGTTCTCTGTTTCCATCAGAAATGAATTATGTTATTTAATTCTAGCTAGCATCTTAATTTCACTTGACATGCTGTGTTTAATGTGAACTAACTGTGCATTTTACAAGCACTAATTATAGTCAGGTCAATAAGTATTTGGACAGTGACACAATTTGAAATGAAGGAGTCAAGATGTGATTGAAGTGTAGACTTTCAGCTTTAATTCAAGGGGTTCAACAAAAATATTGCATTAACTGTTTAGAAATTGCAACCATTTTTACAGAGTCCTTCCATTTTCACAGGCTCAAAAGTAATTGGACAGCTGACTGATAAGCAGTTTCATGGCCAGATGTGGCATGTTTCCTCCTTATTTCATGTCAAATTAAGGGGATAAAAGGGATGTTCATGGGAACTCTCACTATGCGTTCCAAGGAGGTGTCGATGCAAGTGAAGAAGGCCATCATTAGACTGAAAAAAAAACAGACCTATCAGAGAGATAGCAAAAAATTTAGGAGTGTCTTACATTCTTAAAAAGAAGGAATGCACTGGCGACCTCAGCAACACCAGAAGGCCTGGAAAGCCACGGAAGCCAACTAAAGTGGATGATCGCAGAATTCTTTCCATGTCAAAGTCTACAATCAAGAGACGCCTTCATGAATGTGAATACAGACAGTTTACCTCAAGATGCAAACCACTGATAACACTCAAGAACAGAAAGGCCAGATTAGCCTTTGCTTAAAAAAAAAAAAAAAAAAAAAACATCTAAAAAAAAAAGCCTGACCAGTTCTGATGCAAGATTAACTTATGGAGAAGGAAACGAAAGGCTCACGTTCCAAAGCATACTACATCATCTGTCAAACAAGGAGGCAGTGTTATGGCATGGCACATGTGCCTGCCAATGGAACTGGGTCACTGGTGTTTATTGAAGATGTGACTGCTGATAGAAATAGCAGAATGAATTCTGAAATGTATAGAGCTATAGTTTCTGCTCAGATTCAGTCAAATGCTGCAAATCTGATAGACAGTGCTTCACAGTACAGATGGTTAATGACCCAAGACGTACCATGAAAGCAACCCAAGAGCTTCTTAAGGTAAAAGAATGGAATGTTCTTAAATGTCAGAGTCAGTCACCTATCCTCAACCCAATTGAGCATGCTTTTCACTTACTGAAGACAAAACTGAAGGCAGAAAGACCCACAAACAAGCAGCAACAGGTGGCTGCAGTAAAGGCCTGGCAAAGGCTTCAAGGGAGGAGACTCAGCATTTGGTGATGTCCATGCGTTCCAGACTTCAGGCAGTCATTGACTGCAAAGGATTTGCATCCAAGTATAAAAGAAAATAATCTTAATATTTACGATTGTTAGTTTGTCCAGTTACTTTTGAGCCTGTGATAATGGAGGGACTATTTATTAAATTACTAAATGGTTAATGCAATTTTTTAAACCTCTTGAATTAAAGCTGAAAGTCTACACTTCAATCACATCTTCACTGCTTCATTTCAAATCCACTGGGGTGGTATACAGAAGCAGAATTTAAAAAATTGGGTCATTGTCCAAATACATATGGACTTGACTGTGTATGACAGTTTTGTATGTTGTCACACGTTGGACTACATGATACATATTATGGCACTATCTGCTGAGCAGCTTGTGAACACTTAGACTTCCGGTAGGTATTTGAGTTACTCTCATCTGCTCCCTGGGGTGGGGCCCTAGGACGCACCCCCACCACTGCTACTAAAGATTCTTGGAGAGCACATCCTTGAAGGGTATAGGTCTGATAATAGGGCACCAAAAACATTGCTTATTATATTACAGTGACAGGGGCCCAAGCATTGGACGGACAGACTCCTGTTGGAAGCACTTCCCATTCAGAGAGAGATAATCACAACAGATGTCTCCCTTACAGGCTTGTGGAGGTGGGGGCGGTATAGTGCTACACGTATACTAGGGGATTGTAAGGTCAGAACACATCAACCAGTTGGAATTGTGGTGGTCCATTTGGACTTGAAATTCTTGCTGGTTCTCAGCCACATGCTGGTTCACTCAGACAATGCTGTGATGATCAGCTATATTAATCATTGGGGCAGCACAAGGACCAGAAGCAGTCTCTGTCTGGCACAGAATCTCCTCAGGTGGGCCCATCCATGACTGGCCTCACTGAGAGCAACTCATCTGGGCTGTACAGTGGTGCAGTAGACACACTGTTGAGAGGGTGTGTAAATTCAGGGGAGTGGTGTCTGCATCCAGATGTTGTAGTAGCCCAGATGTGGGAAAGATTTGGAGAGGCACAGTTGGACAAGTGGCAGGTCAACATATTGCTGGTTGTGATTTTCATTTGCATTCATTTGGTTGCAGCTGAAAAGCCTACTGGGACAGGATGCCTTGAGGCATGCCTGTCTCAGCATTTGTTATACACCTGTCACCCTCTATCTCTGATTTTTTCCATGTTGTACAAGATTCATCCACTAGCCACAGAGTCCTGCATGTGTCCCCAATATGGTTGGCCCATTGCTGCTTTTACTAGTTGTTGGAACACCCTGGAGGCCACCGCAAGCAAATATGCTGTCTCAAATAAACAGCATGTCTTTGGGTCTGGTCTCTCAGGCAGAATCGCCAACTGAGGGCTGGGACCTAGCAATCCAGGAATCCCTTCTGAACACACAGGCTCTTAACACACAGGCTTAGTGGTAATTTTTTATTTTTATTTTTCTCCATGGACTATTAAGGTAGGTGATGTACCACAGCATAGTGGATGGCATCTGTTTAGGGTCTCTGACTTCCTTTCTAAAGGGGCCTGACCCTGGGAGCCTGGTGTGGGAATTCATTTTGCTGGAATCCCTTAAACACTCGCCATATAAGCTTATGTGGCATGCATAGAGTGGCATGCAACTCTGCGAGGAGGATGTACTCCTCCTAGACCTTATATAAAGGTGTGCCATACCAGGATGACTGTGGTGATGCTACCTGAATGTCACCGTGCACTTTGTCTAGAATGTGGGTGACGTCTCTGAGCACCTTTCTGGATAGATAGGAGGTGCCATAGGTGTTGCCATACATTATATAGGTGTTTCTCATCGTTCCTGGCAGTTACGAAGGGTGAAACAGGAAGTTACCTGTGCGAACACCGTGAGAAGCTTCTAGGAAATTCTACATCATAAGTCACACGCACCCACATAATGTGGTGTTCAGGAGTTTCACACTGCCTCTGGCAGTTATCTGGGGATTATAGAACCACAGTTACATACATAACTAGTGATCAAGTTACTGGAGAATCATTTGACACCAGTTGTCTGTTGGTCTCTATCTTTTGTTCTAATCATACATGTTGGCTTCCGGGAAAGTATAGAATACAGTGGTTTGAAATTCCAAACCCTAGGAAAGCCCAGCTTTTGAAGACTTTTCGGAGACTAAGAGAGGACTTGCATATTGTATCTTGGTTCTGGGGTGGTGGCATAGTGGGTAGCATTGCTGCCTCACAGCTCCAGGGTTCCTGGTTCAATCCTGAGTTTTGGTTTCTGTGGAGATTCTGTGCTTGTCTCCACCAGTGAGGAAGTGCTGAAGCATTGCCAAAACCTCCACTGATATCTATACTAACAAAGAACATGATTTGTAGGAGGCTTTTGCAAAAGCCTGTTGTTGCAATGCTGCAAAACTGGCCTGCAAGTTCTCACAATTCTTGGTTGGTGTGTTAAATGAGTCACTAGCTGCCATGTGTCATCCCAGCTCAGTTATCTGTTTCTAAATTGTCTTTCATTCATTTCTCATTGGAACTGCAAAAGTGCTTCCCAGAATTGCTGCTTACATTGTTCAGTGTTCAGGAAAAATCATGCATGTTGAATGGTCTAACATGTTTTTCCGTTATGGCAGAAACCCTTTGGTTTCAAGCATTATGTGCTACTGGCTAGTTGATTTCTACAAAAGGAAATTGTTCTGTCTTGGATTAAATTTATAGATGTATTTAATATTTATGGTCTCATTGAAACAAAGTAGATTTAGGCCTGGTCTTAAAGATTTTTAGACTCAGGGTTATCAGAAACAGAATGACTAGCCCTTCGATTAGAACTCCACTGTTTGTGTAATGACCTAATGTGCTTCACAGGCTCTTCTAAAGCTATACAATTCTGTAGAAGCCAGAGTGTTGCCTGGGGTTCTGTGTGAAATGAGCTGTGTGTGAAACGAAAAGCCTCAGTGGTCAGGAGCTGTTATTTTATTGTTATTTTTAATTGTTTTTATTGAATCAAAGAATGCACAAATAATGTTGGGTGAGGGAGTGTGTGTATGTGTGCATTAGCATTAAGTAGGTCACCTTGAGTGGGAATGCTGGCTGTGCTGAGACATGTTGCGATGGCGAAGCTCAAGAAAATAATACTGAGATGTGCAATGCAGAGCTATCAATGCTGGTGTATAAGATTGAGAGACATATCATTATTTGTTGGCTTCCACAGTATGATATCCTCAATAATGTAATATATTAATGTTGATAAGTGGGGTGAGAATGTAATAACTTTGTAGCTGCAGTGTTATATTTTGTCCATATTATATTACCATTTTTACCATAGAGCAAAGAAAATTGAAGGTTGCAGCAAGTCTTTTCTGGCTTGGATGATTAAAGATAATCATTGGATAAAGTGCAGGAAAAGAAAACTACGTGTGGTGCATATAGTGCCCACATCAAGGCACTCTTAGCCCATTACCTTTTGTCCATTTATATTGACAAGTTCAATATCAGTTTACCATTCTGATGTAAAATGCTGATGATTATGAAATACAGTTTGGTGAAGCATCTCCCAGCAAGAAATCATATTGCAAGTTGGATGACAGATGATTGCTCATCGAGTATTCCTCATGCCAATCTAACACAGTACCCTGCAGTTTTGAGTAAATCAACCGTGTCATGCAACTGTCAAAGCGATGGATTTGATCTTCAGCCTTAGCTGCTTGAATATGCATATATAAAAGCAGAGCTGCTCTATTAATAGGAGTGTTGCTGCTCATTTAGGGAGGAATAATATTTGCATCAGTATTATTCAGCAGCTCGGTTCTAAAAGGCTACATTTTGCCCTGTTTTCACCCTTTAAAAAAAAATCTAAGCTTGGTAATTAAGCACTAGTGTAGATATATTACCAGACAGAATAGAGCATAGTATGCTACAAATGGGTTATGGACCTGTTTTTGATGTGTTCCTAATAGTGATGCACCAAAAGAGTCTTGAACCAAAAACAGCACTCAGAATGAGTTGTTTCTCACTAATGCTATCTAAATGTTATCATGATATGATATTTTGTTTGGCCAGCCCCTTAGCTTGTTAGGAGCTGATTTCGTGTCCTGCAACCATTTCTGTGTTGATTTGCATGTATGTTTGTGGACAACATCTTGTTGAAAGGTCAAATCTTAACCTGCTGACACATGCAGTTAGATTCTTGTCTAAAATATCTTTGTCATTGGTGGAACGCTTGATGTCTTTACATGCTGTCTTCACTTCTAGTCCCGTAACAGCCTCAAAGCATCAATGATCCACCACCATATTTAACAATGCGTTTCTTTGGACGAAGTCCCACCATTGATATCGATGTTAAGAAGATCACAGAAATCTCTCCATACAAGGAAATTGAAATGTCAACTGACTATCCATTGCTTTTGCCAGGCTAAACAAGTCAAAGGCATTATGAAAACAAGTCTCTCTAGTCTCCATAGCTATTAGCAGTTTTCAAGGGATCAAGTGACATGCCTAGCAAAATCTATACATTTAGATAGCTTTATTCTCCTGAATATTAGGTAGGGCAGTGATGAATCAATGCTAATCTGTGGATCGCTGTTAGCGAGGAACAGAAAGGGGCCTGATGGGAGATGTCTGTTCACCTGTGGACATATTCACATTTCTGCATTTCAAATGGTCTCAGTTCAATGACTGGTCTCAGTTGTATATAATTTCTTGTCATTACTATACTCTGTACCTGGCTGCTACCCCAATAACTGCTATGTCCATATATAGTACAAGCTTCTCAGCCGAATACTATCTCATAGTATGTTATCTTTACATTTACAGCAATTTATTATATTGTTATTCTTTTGCTACTGTTATATCTGACACTTTCATACTGGAACTGTGTACTGGTCGGTGCTGCACTGTCTCATACTGTGCCTATTGTCCCGTTTTGCTAGTTATTGTACTGTTTTAGTGGTTATTGTACTATTGTACACGTTTGCACATGCACTTTATGTAGTATCGTGTAGTCTCTTGTTGTTCTGTGTTGTCTGATGTAGCACAATTGTCCTGGAGGAACGTTGTTTCGTTTTGCGATTTACTTAATTCAGAAAAAAAATTTCAGAATCTATGGTGGTGTACCATTTTGTTGTGCACTACTTGGTAAAAAACGTAGGATGTGACTGGCAAAGCGACATTATTTTGAAAATAGCTCAGCTACTAAAATCTGTAGATAAGTTAGTAGCTACTTGTAGCTAGCTACTGCCAAGCATGTATCTATGTATGTATCTATAGTATGTTTTTGAGTAAAATAGCTGTGCATCGTTATCCTGAATTTGGAGAAATGTGTTCCTAGCACATGAGAACATTGAGGAATTGCTGGGAAAATATGCTATTGGGAAAAAAAAGACTGCCCATTCTATTGCTGTGGTTATGTCCCCAGGAACTACTAGGAAATTTGTGAAGGTTATGAATTTATGTTATGTTGAGTATGCGCATACATATACACTCACTTTAGTAGGAACACCTGTACACCTGCACATTTATGCAGTTATCCAATCAGCCACTCATGTGGCAGCAGCATAGTGCATAAAACCATGCAGAAACAAGTCAAGAGTTTCAGGTAATATTCACATCAAACATCAGAATGACACAAAAGTGTGATCTCTGTGACTTTAACCATGGCATGGTTGTTGGTACCAGGTGGGCTGGTTTGAGTATTTCAGGAATTGCTGATCTCCTGGGATTTTCACACACAACAGTCTCTAGAGTTTACACAGAATGGTGCGAAAAACAAAAACCATTGAGTGAGCGACAATTCTGTGGGTTGTCGATAAGAGAGGTTAACTGAGGCTCTCATGGGCACCTGAATGTTGGTGACTTGTGGCCAAGTATGGTGACCCATACTTGGAATTTGTGCTCTGCATTAAACCCACCCAAGTGCGCGCACACACATACACATACACACACACACAGTGGTGAACACACACCCGGAGCAGTAGGTAGCCTTTTTTTTTGCTGGGGAGCAGTTGGAGATTGGGTGCCTTGCTCAAGGGTCTCACCTCAGTCGTGGTATTGAGGGTGGAGGATGGTCATTCACTCCCACCACCTACAATCCCTGCCGGACCTGAAACTCGAACCCACAACCTTCGGGTTACAAGTCCGACTCTCTAACCATTAGGCCACGACTGCCCCCTCTATAAATAGGGATGTCAAGCCCCCTCTAGCCAGTGTCTCCATTCTTTAAAAGCAGCTTTCATAGTGAATACCTGTTATTAACAGCACAGTAGTTCCTCTCTGTAGGAGATTGCACATGGATGGGTTTTAATAGGCTTACCGTGGTGCTGGACTAGAATAGACCTTGATGCCTGACTCCAAAGCGTCAGCAACAAAAGCCAATGAAGGATCGGGGTGTATTCTAGTTCAGCTTCCTCCATTGGCCACTCAGTAGTGACGTTAACCAGGCAGCCACTGTGCTAAAGCTCTGGGTGAACTGACAGTAGAAATTGACAACATCTGAGAATCTCTCCACGACCTTGGTGGTGTAAAGTGATGAATTGGTTTGGCCATCAACCATTGTTCACCCAAATTGGGGCAAATTCCTTGAGTGTATAGAGTGTCTAGAGTGAGTGGTGTCACGAACTGACATGTACATAAGCCATGTATGGCCTACAGGAAGTAGCACCATTAGTTAAAGACACTGATTTTTATCAGCAATGTTAATGAGAATTGAATCCAACATAAGCCAGGCTGATACAGAGAGAAAATTGTGCACATCTTTAGAGCTGCAACATTTATTCAGCCTACTAAAGACTAAATGACGTTTGACCTTATATTCGACTGTCATTCACTATGAGCACCTACATTGTGAGGTACTCGTACAGTATGAGAGCATCATCGCATCGGATTGAGAGTGCAGACGTTATACATAATCCATATAACTGTTCTGACCATGTATACCTATATGGTCCATGGTTCAGGGATCGAGTTGTGTGAGCAGTCATAATCAATCAGACAGAAGGAAATTTTAGCATATGGCATCACCTAATGCTCATAATGCCAACTTATGGTGATAAATCCTGTCCAAGTAACCTAGATCTAGCTTTTAAAAAAAACACACACACATATTTGGTCCCCTTATTTTTTTTTTTAAGCATTTCTTAATCTAACTTGATTTTCTCTCTTGTCCAAGGCATTTGGTATTAAGGCCAAAGAATCACAATACTTAAAAGAGACGGCTTTCATCTATAATTAATGTAGCATCAAAACCCTTCATCTTTCTTCTACGAACAGTATAATTTAACCTAGCTTAAGAGCCACTTCTACATATTGTTCAAGTGTTTGGTTTTCAGAAACTGACAAAAGGGTAAATTCTGTTTTTCGGAGAAGAAGCACCTGGCTGTAAATTGTATAGCCCCAGTAATGAAGCAGAGAGCGTTTGAAAGATTGTTAGAAAAAAAAAAGGGATATATTTGATACCATATTCCTGTTCAGGTTTTCTATATGGATAACAAAACACTTCATAGCCTCTTACTGCTCTTTGTCTACATTGTTCCATTTGGAAACATCTTGAAGCTTGACTGATGTGCTGGATTTGCTGGATTTGATGAGAATCAGACTTGTACACAATGTGTCTCTTGCAATGCTTTTACTAGTCGCAACAGCCTCTGAATGTAACAGTCACGGTCAGATACAAGTACAGAGTTCCTTTATGTACAGTGAGAGCAGCACAAAGTAGCACAAAAACCACAAGCCAAACCACAAGACAAAACACAGTAACAAGAGACAGTCTAGGGACAGAACACTACAGACCCAGAAAAGCAAGACTTCTCGACTTCTGCACAGGGAAACAGGGCATATAGGGGCAGGGTTGGACATGTCATTAATGGCTGAATACTGAATACAGCTTCCTTAATGAATTTAGTAACTTATTCCGCATGCATTTAAAGTACGTCCGGAAAAGACACATTTGTTGGAAAGCAACTGGATGGTGAATATGGCACTATGGTGATTTACATAGAATAGTCAGGGATCATCATGAATGGACTGGAAATATGACAAAGTCCAAAGTACTTTCCTTTTATGATACCGTTAGTACCTCAGGCCGATCCGGCCTAATTCAAATCGGATAACAGGATTAAATTGTAATCAGAAAGTATTCAAAATCAGAATCACCGATGACGTAGCATGCTTACATTGTATTGTTTAAGGCTTTGAATCAGTAGCATTAACCTGACGCCAAAACCAATGGAGCGCCAATGGACAATAATATCAAAGGTAATGCTAACCATGGTTACTTTCGAAATAAATAATTGAACTATTCGAACCAACGTTTTTGAACTGTCCGGTTGGATATTGCTAATTTTCATTTGAAAGCTCCCTGGTGCCATCATTATTAGCAAAAACACACCTTTAATCGATACAATTTCTGTACACTTTGGCATTCCGTACACTTGACCCTCTCCGGGACATTTAATGACATTTGTTATTCATTTCTTTTCCATCAAAACCACGCTATGACCTCTTTAGATATTAACATACCCCTTACTGGTGGTGGGGAAGCATTAGAGACAAGTAATGCAACAGGCTGGGAAAATCTTTTTGCCTTGGCTAATTCAGCATTCATGTCAGCATGCAAAATGACAAAGGGATTTTACATGTGTGCAACCTCGTGTTTATACCCCAGGGCTATAAGCACAACATGGTTAAAGACCATATAATAAAATTTTACAAAGTTTTTCAAGAACGTCAACTTGTTGGCATTTTATTGAAAATATCATTTTGGCGCATAACAGCTAAATGTGTAGGAATTAGCTTAATACCACATTGTTATATTATATCTTAAAAGATATCACTGACCCACAACGTACCCCGAGCTAAGTGAGCATGACAGACTTTACCTCAGTCTTGGATCAGTGAGTATGAAAGACCATTTGTTCGGCTGACCTACCGCGATGCAGCTCCTGACCACCAGGAATCTGAAACATAAGCGAAACTGATTTGCTCTCACTCTCTCTCTCTCTCTCTCTCTCTCTCTCTCAGCCTGTTATGCAGAAGAGTGCTGAGCGCCATCAAATTTGCAATTCGACATGAAACCAAGCGCTCTTTGATGGCCCTGAAACACAGCCATTCATACATTAAGTGGTGTTTTTCATCTCAGCAGCAAGGAACATGCAGGTTACTCCAGCCCTGGTCACTGAATCAGAGCTGGATGGAGATTGAAAGCAGTATTTTACTCTGAAACTTTTGTATATATATATATATATTTTTTTTTTTTTAAATGTACAGGATTTATTAGAAATGTCGATCAGCAGAGATAGGCCATTTTGGAAGAGCTTGACGTGACTTCTCCATTAAGGACTATCTGCTTTCACCTTCTCCTTTCGCCTCGCATATACAAGCAGCATCTCGAATTTCAAATTCCCCAAACGCTTGACATCCGAGAGCAGCGCGAAGCCGAGGGGACTAAAAACAAGCGTGTAAACGTTTAATGTCTTGCTCATACTAGGCAGTCTGGAAATATGCTCGTAGACACCTTCAGTATGCTGTAGTGAAGGTGTATATTGGCGTGTGGTGTAATGCTGAACAGAAACAGTACACTTCAGTTTGGCCGTGTTGTAACAGTGTTACGTGACGCACCACGGTGACACGGTTTCACGGTTAGGCATGGTGTATGATTGTATGGTTACACCGGTGACTTTTCAAAATAAAGATTAAAATGCATTTCTGTCTATTACCGTGACTTCTTTTTAAAAATTTGATCAACATCCTTACTCCGGTGGTTCTCATCCCTTTTGTATCAAGAAAGGTTGGATAATCAACTTTCACGATGGGTTTGTGTGGCTTTATACAGTGATACCAGTGAAATTTTTTAGGCTAGGTTATCATATTGTGGAATTTTTTTAGGTTATCATATTGTGAAATTTATTATATGTACTTTCCCTACACACACATCTAGTCTTGGAGGTTGCAGCAAGGCTAGTTTAATATTTTACTACCACAGTTAACTTGTTTGCTTCAACACGTGTAAAATGTTAAAGCTTGCACGTTTGTAACTCTTTATCACCCACCAGGGAGGCAATGTTTTGGGCTTCGACCCACTGACTCGGCTACAGAGTGTTAGCTAACGTAATGTCGTGACATGCGGCGAGCTAGTTAGCTAGTTAAGTGCATTAATACAGAGTAACGGAAACACACGAGTATGTGATCAAGTCAGCGAGTCGTTGAGCAACGATTTGGCTCCACATTGCAAGTAAAAGTATTATTTGAGTCTGGCTGGTATCTTTGATTTTTCTTGATATGTTTAACTGTGAGGTTACAGCATGTAGTAAGCCATCACTGGCCATGAAAGATTTCTGAAGTAAAACTCAGTCTCTTTAAAATGCTTGCACAACAGCATACACAGACGGACAGATTGTGATTTCTCTTGTACTCTCTGTACCAACCTACCATGTTGTGCAGATTTGTAAGGACATCAGGCTTCTTCTCACTTGCCTCTGTAAGCAACAGCCTCCGTGAATTTTTTATCTGAAAAAAAAAAATGGCCTACTACATGACATAACATAATGCTACTTACCTGAATGTTTTTTTGTGAAAATCATATGGATGGATGTCTTATTGACACAGTAATGTAGATACATCATAATAAGCATTTAACAGAATTTATAGGGAAAAAAATGTACGATTATTGCAAAGTACTAAATGTTATATTACTAGACCAGATAGACCAGCAATGTTTTGCGTTGTGCATTACAAAATGAGGTTACGACTCTTTTCTTATATTTATTGTCAGTGTGTTGTAAATAGTTGATTAGAAAAGGTGCTCAATCCATTCAGCATATCTGGTGATATATATATATATATATATATATATATATAGAACAGGACAACGGGACAGCTCTTTTAAACCCAATGAGTAAACAAACACACACACTTCTACCTTCAAACAGTACCGAAGGACTTTCCACGAACCTCCCATGCAGTTTTACAGTACAGAGAATCCTCCACTCCAGGCTACTGGCTCTGAATCATTTCTGTTTTTTTCCGCATGAGTATCCCTGCTGGGATGATTTTTGAAGCAAGGATGACGAGGAATTCCTCTGAGTAGGAAGGATGTCCTGAAAACCTCAAAGCGACTGTTAGATAACGATGAAGCTTAGAATCAGCCGCACGTGGCAGGCTCCAAGAGGTGTGCGATCCTGATCGTGAGAAGAACCTATTATAGGATGTGACGTTCTGGAAAAAGCAGCGCCAGCTAGTATCAATGGGCCCTCCCTCTCTTTGAAAAAAAAGCAAATAAACAAAAATACTGGGGCTGATTTCTTTCTAGCCCAGACTATAGATTCACACAGCCTATCACTGACTTTCTTTCTAGATTTAGCATCCACTCGGGGCTAATTTATTTAAGCTCACGCCACCGTCTCATCCATAACACATCATCAGCAGTGACCGAGGAGATGCATCTTTTCTTGATCACTTCATTTTTCCCTTCCCTTTTTTTTCTCCTCAGAACGCCTTTGGAGGAGACGCAAGAATAGACCGAGCACTCATTGTGCTCACAGAGTACAAATGGACAGAAGGGACAAACAGTTTAACAGTTTTGTGGTTTTTGGCATACATGAAAGAGCTGGCTAACGGCAGGCGCAGCTTCTCTCTTTACCATGCTTGCTACTCGAGAAAAAAAAAACGAAAAAGAAACACACCGCATGGTTACGGAGGGCAACTGGGCGATACGATTATATTGTTTACAAATAATTTGACCCTCTACGAGGCCTACCATGCATTAAATAACCACTAGCGCTAAAAGGAGTGCTATTAGTGACGGCATTCTTCACACAAAGGCGAATAAACTAACAACAGTAGCAGTAGCAGGGATACCACCTTCAGCAGATCTCCCTGATCATTATATGGTGATTATAAGACTAATTAGTAATATGTTAAGTAATAACTGCTATTATGATCTACAGACAATGGCTTAGGTTATTCCTCGATACACCTTGCCATTTTGAAGCCTAATCTTAATTATGAGGATGTTTTATGAGAAGAGGCTTCTCTGACAGCTCAATTGAATTTCATCCAAAGAAGTGCAGCATAAAAGAACAGATCCTTATTATCCAGTTTGGATAATAACCGAGGCTACACGTGGTTTACACTCTGAATGGAAATCTTCGTTTTAAGGTCATTTTAAGTCTGTAAGTAAGATTAACCTGAATCTAGTGAAACCTGAAGTCAGAATCTGCACTAACTGGGAGGTGTGTGTTTTTTTTTTTTGGTTTTTTTTTTTCATGTTGTTGTTGTAGGAGACCAAAGAGCTTGTGGCCATAAAGAAGTTTAAGGACAGTGAAGGTAAAGCACGACTGCACGGACAATGTGAAATATGCATCCTTATTTATTTCTCTCTTTTTTTTTTTTAAAACTCGTATTTAGAGATGTTTTTGTAAAGCTATTCTGATAATTATCGTTAGCAAAACAATTTGTCGTTTTTACCGAATGGTAATCAGTGGTCTTAGATTGTAATTTTCCTTCCTGTATAGGAAACACAACATAAAATTATAGCTTGTGGGAGCTAGGGCTGTAACTCACAATGATTTTGATGATCAGTTAATCTACTGATTTTTTTTTTTTCCAATGAGTTGATTGGTCAGATTATTTTTAAATGCCATAAATAATTATTTAAAAATGCTTCTTGCCAGCATTTCAGTCAGCTAGTACTGCAACAGAACTCTTAACTGGGGGTTAATTACATAACACATCCCGAACCGCAGTACAATATTACTGACTTTTATCAGACACCTGTAAAACTGCTCATTCATGCAATTATTCAGCCAGCCAATGATGTAGCAGCATCACAATGCATAAAAGGTATTCATACACGTACAGGGCAAGAGCTTCAGTTAATTTTCACATCAAACATCAGAAGAAACATCACCGTGGCATGGTTGTTGGTGCCAGATGGGCTGGTTTGAGTATTTCAGACACTGCTGATCTCCTGGGATTTTCACGCACAACAGTCTAAAATGTACTCAGAACACGGTGTGAAAAAAAGAAGAAGAAAAAAAAAACATCCACTGAGCGGCAGTTCCGTGGGCTGAAACACCTTGCTGATATGAGAGCTCAAAGGAGAATGATCAGACTGGTTCAAGCTGTCAGGAAGGCTACGGGAACTCAAATAACCACTCTTTACAATCGTGGCGAGCAGAAAAGCATCTCAGAATGCGCCCGAAGGCCAGGAGATGTTTTACCAATCTTCAACTGTCCAGTTCTGGTGAACCTGAGATCCCAAAAAAATAACTGAGATCGTTTTTTTTTTTTTCCATTCTGATGTTTGATGTGTATATAATAATTGAAGCTCTTGCACAGTATCTGCATGATGTTATGCATTGTGCTGCGGCCACGTGATCGGATAATTGCACGAATGAGCAGAGGTTCGGGTGTTCCTATTAAAGTGGTTGGTGAGTGTACATATTGCGCCCATTACGAAAATTGAATGTCGTAGCGTTTATCAGTGACTAATCATTCATTTGAGACCATGTTCACTGAGTTGTCATACACACTGCACACTGCTATATACACTGCTATATACATACTATATATATATATATGTGTGTGTGTATATATATATATATATATATATACGTATGTATGCAAACTCTGTCTGTTTCTCTGTTTCACAGAGAATGAAGAGGTGAAGGAGACGACTCTGCGGGAGCTGAAGATGCTCCGCACGCTGAAGCAGGAGAACATCGTGGAGCTGAAGGAGGCGTTCCGGCGCAGAGGGAAACTCTACCTGGTGTTTGAATATGTGGAGAAGGTCAGGCCAAAGCTCTCGGTTTACTTCGCGATTGCCTACGTTTTTTGTTTTCTCTCTCTCTCTCTCGCTCTCTCTG
Organism: Pangasius sanitwongsei; assembly: GCA_037576675.1. NCBI lineage: Eukaryota > Metazoa > Chordata > Actinopteri > Siluriformes > Pangasiidae > Pangasius > Pangasius sanitwongsei. The sequence continues at coordinate 14,238,691 of CM075027.1, forward strand.
TGTTTGTGTGTGTGTGTGTGTGGATGTCGTCTCGAAGTGCATGCCGGACATGGTGTTTGAACATGTGTTTAAGGTGATCACATAGCAGGCGATTAAGGATGTATTAAGAATGTGTGTGAAGTATAAACCTATCTTTAGAGTATGTCCTCCTGTCAGGAAGCAAACACGTGGCTCCTGGGCATTTTGCTGCAGCGATTATAACTCTAAAACATTAAACATTCAGCCTTCAGCATGTCCCTGCTTATGAGCGAGAGAGATTCTGTCTTATTTCAATGTGCGAAAACCATGGGCATGTTCTATCGGCTCTGGTGGGAGGAAAACAGTAACTCAGATAAGTCTGGCTGGTTCTGTGATGATATAATCTGCTCATAATCTCATCATCTGCGTTCTGTCTTGACACCCATGCTCATTTTCACCTCTTGGAATGAACCGAAGATTGCTTGTGCACCTTTGTACAGCTCATGCACATTAAGGTTGGACTTGATAATATAAAAAACCTATTAATCCTATTGACACTTTAGGTCTCCTACACCTTCAGTGCTTGGACCCTGATAGTTAAAAAAAACGGTCCAGGCAGTATTAAGATTAAAGAAAAAAATGTCCTCTCTCCTGAGGACTTTCCCAAAAACTTGAAGGAACTGCTTTACTTCTGACTGTTACAAAGCGCTGAAACTGGGGACTCCTTCCAAAATAAACACACTCCTTACAGAAAGCTTCACCATATCAAAGATTATAAGTCTTTCCTCTGTTAAATTTATTATTAGTCTTAGACTATGTAAAACATCCAGGCCTCTGTGTAATTGAGCTGTTACTATAGAAACAACAACCTATACAAACGAGCGAAGATTAATTAGACGATTATAGAAGATTAGTCCACACCTTCTGACCAATCAGAATCAAGAATTCAACAATGCTGTAGTATACATTTTGATATTTTGGCAGACCTGATTTTCCCAGATGAAATTCTTTATTACAGTACTGTATTTTACACTTGACGCCTTAACGACTTTTACATGTTACATGTCTGATGATCCATGAGAGCGATAAAAAACATTTTGGGTGTCGAGTGGGCGGAGCTTAAAGCCTTTTCAGATAATTAAAGCCGTTTCAGATAATGCAGTGGTCACGGGTTTGACCAAAACTGTGAAATAAACATTTTTTCTGTTAAGTCTTTATATTTTTTTTCCATTTCTATAGCGAAGTCATGTTGTGTATTAATTAAAAAATTATTTACGTGACAAAAATTGTCATGTCTATCGGTCTTAACCTGGGTCAAAATAGAAACCAAGTCAGAGTGTAAGATGTAATGGCATTAATTAAGTGTTTATGCTACATTTTCCTATTTTTGCTTTATGTTGCTTCTGGCCTCAGTGATGACTTCCTTACAGAGAAGCACTAAATACATAAACGTACCTCGTCTTACATCCCTGCTTTGAGTTCCATTGATACTTGAAGCTATAATAAGCCCGTGAAAATGTGTTTCCAGCTTCCATGGGTTACGCCATTCTCAGTGATATGTTTCCCATTTAATCATTTTGTTGTGAAACACTGTAGAACATGCTGGAGCTGCTGGAGGAAATGCCCAATGGCGCGCCACCCGATAAAGTCCGCAACTACATTTATCAGCTGATTAAAGCGATCCACTGGTGCCATAAGAACGAGATTGTACACCGAGGTAAAAGCAGCCTGAAGGCTTTGGAAGACGCCGTAATGCTGATTCAGTTACTGTGTATACTGTATGTTTTGCTGTTTCCTTGTTTAGTAAAAGTCTAGTTTGATTCCTGGATTTAAAATGGATTCTTAAACCCTTGTATTTAATGGGTGATGTAACGTGTTTCTCTGTTTCTTCTCAGACATCAAGCCTGAAAATCTTCTCATCAGCTCCAATGACATCCTCAAGCTGTGTGATTTTGGTAAGTTGGCTTCTGTGTGTATAAGATTAATCTCAATTCATCTATTAATAATTCTGAACATGCCACTGGACCTGATCATGGACCTGTGTGTACGCTCAGACATTCATACATTTTTACGTGTACCTCAGACCTCCACGGAGGTGCTTAGTGCAACAGATTGTACACTTTGAATATATTTAAGTGATATAATTAGATGCTTAAAAGCCTACAACACACAGAGAGAAGTGTGAGCGCACTACGTGTGATCGTTCTAACCGAGACCATAATGCCCCACCTGCTGGAAGACAAACACAATTGCCTGAAAAGTGAAAAAGTCACGCTTTATATGATTAGGCAGCTCAGTGAGTGCCATGGAGAATGCGCATGAGTCACAGCAGACTTCTTTTGAACGCTTTTATTTTTAGCTCGGCTAGATTAATGGAGTGCGAATATTCTACAGTCTCACTCACGTCACCCGTCTCTTTTTGTCCCAGTAGTCTAATTATATGTTTATTTATATAGTGCCTTTTCAAACGTCCGGTTGCTTTACGACGTCTACCGGTAACTATACACTAAATAAATGTACACAAAACAAAACATGATTAGTGTGTACATTGACACACCGAAGACTCCGCTCTTATGAGTAAAGCTTGAAATATGGATACGGAAAACAGCCTTGCTCTTTGACAATTGAAAATATGATGATATATGATCTAGAAGATCCCTCGTTTCCCAACCAGGGGTTCATTGCAGGGGGTTTGTGAGACTGTGATGGAAATGTCATTCACATTTAGTTACAATTTAATAATCCACTATATGGCCAAAAGTGTGTGGACACCTGACCTCATGTGCTTGTTGAGCATCCCGTTCCAGATTTATTCCCCCTTTGCTGTTATAATAAGCTCCACTCTTCTGGGAAGGCTTTCCGCTAGATTTTGGAATGTGGTTGTTGGGATTTGTGTTCCTTCAGCCACAAGAGCATTAGTGAGGTCAGGTACTGATGTCAACGAGGAGGTCTGGGGTGCAGTCGGAGTTCCAGGTCATCCCAAAGGTGTTCAGTGGGGTTGAGGTCAGGGCTCTGTGCAGGAAACGCAAGTTCTTCCACTTCAACCTTGGCAAGCCATGTCTTCATGGAGCTCGCTTTGTGCACAGGGGCATCGTCATGCTGCAGCAGGTTTGGGACTCTTAGTTCCAGTGAAGCGAATTTGTAATGCTACAGCATACGAAGACATTCTATACAATTGGGTGCTTCCTTGTTGCTTGGGTGCAACAGTTTGGTTGTGATGGTCAGGTGTCCACAAACCTATGTCCATAGAGTGTATATAGTTTTACAAGTAAAAAAAAAATGTAAGTAATTAAAATGATTAATATTCCAAAATTTTATTGTATCTTCCTAAGCAAAAAGTGAGAGAAGTTGATTTAGTAAACACGAAATACAATGTTAGCTAGCTAATATATTCTTCGTGACTAAAAAAAACCTTTTCATCTTTAATTATATTACATATTATATATAAAAAAAAAAACCTTTAGTATTAAGTCATAATTACAGAATACCAAGACATGATTTTGAGGAACTGAAACGCCGGCTTTATTTTGTATTTAAAATTGCTGAAACAAATTTAATACCTGCACTTCGGTCCTGTTAATTTGCCAACAAAGTTCCCACTTTTTCCCACATAGATTAGGATTAGATTAGATTAGCCTTTAATGTCTCCCTTGGGAGACATTTGTCTTGAGAACACAGTTGACGTTACGATACACGTATACAGTCAAACTAACATGCAGTTGCACCCAGATCTGTATAAACAGCAGAACATACACACTATACAATAACCAAACATATACATAACATACACGAATGCTATACATCAGTTATTGCACAAATGCTATATTCCTAATATTGCCCAAATACCCTACACTTAAATATGACATAAAATACCCTAAACCAAGACATTTCACATCTCCCCCAACACACACACACACTTCATCTCTTACTGTTCAGCAGTTTACCTATACAGCTTACAGTTTGGCAGCCTGTACCTTCTTCCATCAACTCATACTCTTTGTGACGGATGTGGTTTGGGTCACAAATGATTTTAAGGCTCTGCGTCCTCACAGTCTCCTCAAATATCTCCCGAAGAGACGATGAGGACAGCGTGCCAATAATTTTTCCAGCCCTTCTAATCGGGTTTTGGAGTTATAACAAACCATGTTATAATACGATAATGGATTCAATGGCTGCGCTGTAAAACAATAACGTAGTGCTTTTATCCACTCCACGGACCCTAAAACCTTTGCAAAAACGCAAACGCTGATGAGCCCGTTGCAACTGAAAATCAAAATGAATCCCTAAATACTTACATGCTGTTACCTGCTCGGCTCTCTCTCCCCATAAACTGAAACTGGGCTGTGGTCACCTACAGACCTGGGATCAAAAACCCTTTAACATCAGGCTGTGCTCCTCACACCACTGCACAACCTCTTCTATCTGTCTTGTAGCAAAATCCGAATCCGTTGTCAATAAACTGAGTGTGCCTCTGTCGTCTGAAAAGATAATAATGCAATTATTCGTATGCCGGTTTCTACAAAACATTAGTGTGTAGTGTAAAAAGAAAGGGGGAGCGTACACAGCCTTGAGGAGCTCCAGAACTGGACTTTCACCTGCTGCTGTCTCGCTATAAGGAATGCGTAATACCATTTTAATTATATAAGGATTTTGCGTTTTGCCCTGTATTTTGTATTCTTGGGTAGAAACGCTTTAAACGGCATTTTACTTTCGATCATGTGAAAGCCACAGTCCTGCGTATAAATACGGATATACAAATATCAGTTAGTCATTAAGAGACACTTGACGCAGTGTTAGGAGTGTACATGTGTTACCACCTGGAGCACTGTCTGTCTATCATTACCTTATTACCATATTCCGCAACCCCCCCTCTTTTTTGTGTGTGTGTGTGTGTGTGTTCCCTCTTCCAGGCTTTGCCCGGAATCTTTCAGAAGGCAGCGATGCCAACTACACAGAGTACGTGGCCACCAGGTGGTACCGATCTCCTGAGCTTCTTCTCGGGTGAGTGTCCTGTAACGCTTTGTGGCTTTTGGTGGACGTGCGAGCCCTTTTAAAAAGACGATTAAGCTCTGTAGGCGGATAGGATTACTAATGTAGAAGAACAGCTCTGACTGATTTCCGATGAGCTTACAGTGAAGTGTGTGTGTGTGTGTGTGTGTGTGTGTCTCTCTCCATTCCCTGCCACTTTTAGGGTCCATAGATTCTTTCTGTTATTGTAATAAACAGATTTGTTTCTCAGTGATGTCTGGCTTCAAGTTTTTGTGTGGCATGTCTGACGGAACTCAGATATTAATCTTGAGCGTGTGGAGCAAGTAGAACACATGCCAGGAAAAAAAAGGCAAAACGTATTATATATTATAACGAGCTTCTTTTTGTAAGAAGAACAGCACTAGTACAATTACACTGTTTATACATTACATGCATGAAAAAAATAACAAGTGTTCATGGATAGACTTTGGTTTCATGGGGAAAAAAAAAACTCAGATCATTCTGGAAGTTTTTGGTAATTATTGTTGTATAGATTGATATTTTTGTGTGTGCCACCAGAGGAGATAGCAAAGAGAGAGAGAGAGAGAGAGCGAGAGAGAGGGGGAATGCCACAAACATTTTTTTTTTCCCAAAAGTCTCGCCATTTAAATTCCGCCTACTCGAATGTTCTCACCCTCCCTCTCTTCGCATCTCAGAGCAGTGTGTCTTTCAGTCTGCTGTCTCAAGTCTTCTTTCCCTCTCTCTCTCTCTCTCTGTCTTTCTCTCGCTTTTTTTTCTCTATCTCTCCCTCATCCTTCGTCCCTCGGCATCTGGTTGCCGTTTTTCTTTGATGAAACAAATTCTTTTCTAATATAGTATAGTAGGCTTGTTTTTGATGAGCAGTAAATCGGTGAAAGTGACCGTTGCATGTACGATAATTTGACAATCATATATCTGCTAATCGTAGTGTCTTCCAGCTCCAACACACCTGGTTCAGCTCATTAAGTACTTGATAATTAGCTGATTACTTTTTTAGGCAGGTGTTTAAGAGCGCAGAGACCACAGGCCCGAAACTGAGACGCAGTGGCATAGAGAAGCCTACTCATTAAGTGATCTCGGAGGTGGAGCTATAAAGAGCTAGCTCCTTCTAAACATTTCTCAATAATACAAAACATTCCTGAATAAGGAGTGATAGAAGAAGGATGTCTTAGCATGTAAGAAGTTCTTACATATTGGCAAATTCAACGAATATTTCTCTTCGTTAGATTTGTTTGAAACAAAATTCTCCGACCTGTTTCTAGACATTTCATTCGTTTCCAGCTTATTAGCAGATACTTTTGCTTATTGCTGACATCCCCAAGGCGGGAAAACATATTAACTGTTACGTTAAGTGCTGACACTGGAGACTCCTTCCATAAACGTTAAACAGACATCTCCTTACGGAAAACGTCACGATTATTTATTATAACGTCTGTTATTACAAGCTGAGTATTTCCGCAGATTCCTTAAAATGCAGTTAGTTGCAAACCTAAATCTCATGATCCACATAGTGTCCTATCCTAGAAATGTCAAGTATCATGATATTTTCTTTTATCCCATAAATACCCCTAGTGAGTTATAATGTGGGTCATAGAAATACAAATTAGCTTTTTTTTTTTTTGCTACATATCCTGGAGATAGATATACTTTACATGTAAGCCTACAGTGCTTGTAGTATAATATAATAATAATAATCTGTTGCTCAGAGCGCCGTATGGAAAGGCCGTGGATATGTGGTCAGTGGGATGTATTCTGGGCGAGCTGAGTGATGGACAGCCTTTATTTCCGGGAGAAAGTGAGATTGATCAGCTCTTCACCATCCAGAAAGTGCTGGGGCCACTGCCACCTGAGCAGATGAAGCTGTTCTACAGCAACCCCCGCTTCGCTGGTCTCCGGGTAAGAACTAGGGTTCTCTTCTCTTCTCTTCTCTTTTTTCTCACTGGGCTCCTTTTCCTGAAAAAAAAGGGAGTGAACTGTATCTGTACCAGCTGTGAATAAAAGACGAGGAATTGGCTTCTGCTTGCACTTCAGAATAGCTTTAGTAACTGTCACCAGCTGTCCGTTTCTGTCTCCAGCTTTTCAGACTTATGAATGAGGAAATTAATAAAAAGGTTTAAATATAAAGCATCATGATTCCCCCCCCCTCTCTCTCTCTTTCTCTTTTCTCCTCCCCATTTTTTTGTATCACTTGTTATAGTTCCCTACAGTCAGTCATCCTCAGACCCTGGAGAGGAGATACTTAGGCATCATTAATGGACTCATGCTGGATCTTATGAAGGTAAGACTTACACCATTTGTTTAGTGAATGGAGTCAGTTGTTTTTGGGAAGTTCTTTACCATACAAGCAACTGTTTTCACTTGCATATATCCCTGATGGTCCAGTAGGGGGCGGCTGCACATATTCAGTGGGATAAAACGTAGTATCTCATTATGTTCAATGATGTATAAGGCCCTTCGAAATGTGTGCATTACTTTTTAGGGTTAATCCAGAAATTAACACCCCCACCAGCCATCTTTCTGTGAAATGCCGTAGAAAAGGTTTGGAAGTTGTGATAACACCTGTGCACCAATTACACAGCTTCCGCCCACACCGTTATAAATAGGTTCTCATAATAACTACATAATTATACAAATTTGTACCGCTTATAGCTTGCATTTTTCTTTCTTTCAGCCAGCTGGTAGTGCGCTGTGGTTTTTGCTTTGCTGTTCTAAATCTGATTCTGACTCTTCGCATCCTGTTCAGAACCTGCTGCTGTTGAACCCATCGGAGCGCTTTCTGACAGAGCAGTGTTTGAACCACCTCGTGTTCCAGGCGCTGCGAGCGATGGAGCGACCTGCACCTCCGTCTCCCACCCCGCCTCGCTCCTCCAAGAGGAAACCGTACCACGGGGACAACACCATCCCCAGCCGGTCAGCTAGCTCCACTCTGTGACACACATTACCATGTATTTCCTATGTACAAATCTACACTATCCAGGTGAGATTATCCACTGAAGGTAAGCCAAACACCCAGTTTGTGCATAACAGGCCTAAAAAGCATTACTTCGTGAGCTGAGGCAGTGGGAAAAGCTGCAAAGTCTGAAAAGAAAATGGTGTAAGAAATATATAATTCGCTAGCTATCATTGTTTGACATGATCAGCTGACTCGATAGATATAACTAGATGTTACTCAAGTTGTCCTTTGATACAAGCGCTAACCAAAATCCTTAGACGTGTTTTTGATCTAATACGAATCGTTAGTGAAAGATTAGTGCGGTGTATGACAGATGATGGTGCTGAAGGATCTCCAGTGTGATGTCTGAGAGGTTTTGTATAGTGAGCAGATTGGAACGCTCAGTAAGATCACGATAAGAAAATAAACAGTTACTGAAAGGCAGGGAATTATGGAGATGTGTATATGTATGATATGCGAATATTCGCACAAGCATACTAATCTTATTTATCAAGATTTTTTTTCCCCTTCTATCTTGATCTTTTGTAACTCTCCTTCTCCGTTTCTCTTTCTGCAGCAGTAAGAGCTCTAGTCATCGTCGCTCCAACAGCAAAGACTGCTCATCGCTGCCGCGCCATGAAGACTTGCGCCGGAGCACAGAAGGCTTCCTGAATGGCGGTGGAGGGCCCATGGCAGCCAGCTTGAGCCCTACACTGCATCCCAAGAGCTACCAGAGCCAGACGCTGAGCCGCTCCATCTCTTGCAGCAAAGAGCTGGCCAACAACAATCTGCCCCATCTCTTGAGCCCCAAGGATGCCAAGGGCAAAACCGAGTTTGACTTCACTTTGGGGCCCAAAACCACTGTTGGGGTGGACGTTTCCACTGGCAAGTACCTCAAATCATCCAAACAAAACCGCCAGCCGTCATCATCTTTTCTGGAGGGCAAAACAAGCACTCTGCAGTCTGGCGACAAGCACGGGCGTCATGGCTACATGGAGAGCTCACATGGCTCTATGCCCTCGTCATCATCCTCCAAGAGCAACTCATCTTTCCTCGGCCTGTCCAAAAGCCATGGTACACTGAGTGACGCCAAGTCTGTTGGAAACCTGGCCGAGCCCCGCCTTCACCTAGAGGAGACTGTGCCCAGTTCTAGCTCTGGTTCCCGGTACTTCCCGACTAGCTGTTTGGACTTGAACACTGCCCCCGCCAGCCCCCGAACAGAGCGGCACTCTGGCTCAGATCGCCAGGGCCATAGCCCAGCAGGGCGCACCAACCCTCGCATGGAGGGTGGCACCCTGGACTCGCACCACTCCTCAGGCCGCAAAAAAAACCCCGAGGAAGCCAAAGTGCCAGATGCTCTGGATCCAGCCATGGTGGCTGGAGCAGCGGGTGTGCACAGTCACACACTTTCTGCCCCCCATGAGACCTTCCCCTGTGGCCTGGGCTACACCAGCCCCTTCTCGTCTCAGCAGCGCCCCCACAGGCACTCTATGTATGTGCGACGTGAGCGCCACAGGACCCACGGTCAGGAGGCTGGGCTGGCAGTGGGCCAGGGTGTGCCAACACGTGCCAGCAGCCTACAGCTGCTCTCCCCTCAGCTGCCTCACCGCACATTACCGCGCCACCCAACCAGCTCCTCCAGAGAGGAGCTCAGCCAGGACCTCAGCAGGGTCAGACTCTCTATGTTTGTCTGTCTGTCTGTCTTCCTACACAGTATGGGTCAAAAGTCCACTACCAGAAATTGTCCAGAAAACTAGTTTTAGCTAACTTGTCTGATAGCTCAATTTTACAAGAAAGATGGAGTATATCCTAATCTTACATTCTCTTTGGTGTTGTCTGATAATATAAAAAAAAACAACTTCTCTCACACTGAATCTGGCAAATGCCTCTGTATCTAGATGCATACATGGAAATTTGTGTGTCACTTAGTCACAGTCCTACTCATATCTCTGTTATAGATGACTAACCACAGAGTCATTTTCCTATTCAAACTAGGAAAACAAGCCAAGGCAATACTTTGCCCTCTAACTGAAAATGATATCATACTATTAACCCAGTAAATTCCTTACAAATAGCCATGTCAGATTCTGCCAGTAGCATAGTTAACGTACAGCTGGCTTTACTATACATGAGATCTCAGATCCCAAAGATGATGTTCTCAGAATCTTTCGATAAAAAATATAGACTGCCAGCAAATCATTATGCACCATCCCATCCTCTAATAATGATAAAGGCCAAAGTTGTCTCATGTGAGAGGCACATAACACACAGCAATTATAAGCGCATTAGAGCCACATGAAGCTCAAGGCAGCACGTCACGCTGCATGAATGGACATGAAAAGTTTAAAAAAAAGAAGAAAAAAAAAGCTACAGTTAAGATTCTGGTGTAACCCAAATGCTGGCTTTAATTCTAGGAACAAATTGAATTAAACTAAAACTGCTTATTCTCATTCAAGAAACATAAATAAGAAACGCTAACCTTACATGATGCTGAGAAACTAGTGCATGCTTTCATAACCACTCGATTGTAAAATGTTGCCGGCGGTCCTGCTGTGTCTTTAATGAAGCTCCAGCTTGTTCCGAATGCAGCAGCATGCGCCCTTCCATTTCTCCTCTAATATGTCCCCGTACATATCACAAGTCAGTGTTTCCTATAGTGGCAAGCTTTCAAGTTTTGCACTTACCACAGGCCTACTCTTAGTCCCAGTTGCAGCTCAGCCAGTGGAAGATGAATTTGTTCTCTGTTCTCATTCTCTTAGTATTGCATTATGCACGTTAGTAATTTAATGTGCTTTATCATACCTCGCCATTATAACTAACAGCATATAATTCATTCAGAAGTTAACACCTGGATGCACGTGACACGCTGCTAATGGTTGTCTCTTGACGTTGATAATGTCAATTTCGTAAACATATCATTTGACAACATTGTTCTAGTTTTTCGAATAACAGTTTTTGGTAGTGGATTTTTGCACCTGCTATGTACGCTTCTTTTTCTCTTACTCTCTCTCTCATGCCCTCTGTCCCATTCACGCTCTGCCTTGCACGTTTCCACTTTCTGCCCCTCTCCTTTCTGATTTGTCTGTCAAGGCTCAACCATGTATCATTTATTCTAACAACTGTCTGATGTTAGGGTTCCTCGATAAGATCAACAGAGCCTATGCTGCGCTGATAACGTATCACTGAATCTCCGGTGCTCTTGTGTTAATCCGATTTTTCCTGTACCCGTCACTGCAAAGGAAGCATGTTTTGAGTTTGTTATTGTGAAATAAAGTCTATAAATGTACATTTGACATAGCTAACATTACACAAACACAGTGAGGGGAAATAAGTATTTGGACACTTTTCTTTGTCTTATTTAATATACCTCCGGTGCTTATATCCACTTCACATTTAACACACGTCTTTTCGAAAACATGTGTATTCATAAGCATGGACAAAGATATGTTTAAAGAATGAATTAATGCAAAAAGAAGAATTTGGATACCGCAGATGACCAGGATTAGTACTTTGTTGCACGGCTGTTGTTGGCAGTTACAGCTTCAAGGTGTCTATGGTAAGAAGTAAGTAGCTCTTTGCAGCATTTTGGTCCAATATTGGCCCATTCTTCTTGGCAAATCATTTTCAAATCTCCATGGACGCCAAAGTCAGGAGATTGGCTAGACCATGGAAGGCCTTCTTGTTGTTTTTTGGGGGTCAGGGTCTTGTTGAAACATCTATCCTCTCACCAGATTCACTTCCTTGGCCGACGACATTGATTTCTCCTCTCATATGTCCCCATACATAGCTCAATTCATGTTTCCTTTGATGATGTGTAATGCCTCAGTACCATTTGCAAAGCAGCAGCCCCATATCATGATGCTTCCTTCTCCATACTTCCCTGGGTGTATGGTGTTCTCGGGATCATACACACAACCCTTCTTTCTCCAAACAAGACAAGCTGAATTATTGGCAAGGAACTGAGGAATATTGCGTAGGGTGTAGGAACGGAGATGATGGCGATTGATGAACGCAGGTCATTGCTTAATGTTCTTTGCATAACTGTTGTTCTTGCTGCTTTCAGGTCGTCCTGCAACTCTCTTCGACTGACTGCTGGCTTCTCTCTTACCCTCTTTATCATTAGTCTGAGAGAATGTTGTGAAATCTAGAGTGGCACACCTGCCTGAGGACAGTTCCTTGTGCTTCCTTGAACTTTCCACCTGCATATTATCGAACCAGTTGTATTAACAGGGATGTCCATGGGCTTTGCTGTGGCTCTGTCACTTTTTCCATTCGAACGTTGTTTAATAATGTCGCTCCTGAGAACTTTAGGAAGCACCTTCACCGTGCTTGCTAATTGTTGCGTCAAATCTTCCCCAAATCCAACGGCAGCCTATTCGTATTCAGCCTACAGCTATTCGTAATGACACAAGGTGCTTTTTTGCAACTAGAACCAGAAAAGTGTCCCAATTCTTATTTCCCCTCATTGTTTATTAGGGATGCCAGCCAAACACTCATTAAAAACAGCACTCTTTCCAGCTGAAATTGAAATTTTGATCAAAATAAAGTGTCAAGTCTAACACGTTATAAATAATTTTATGATAATGATAATTAGAAAGTTAGTTAAATGATAGAATGTCATATACAGGGTTTTACAGTAACAGCAAGGTCCATATTTTTCCTAGACTACCCCCTCAAATTGAACAAATTTATGTGGCAGTTTCGTGACTAAAAGTAACACTTCACAGTGACAATCTGACATTTGCTAGTTAGCCTGTCTCTAGCTTCATGGGGGGGAAAAAAAAAACATCTCTTATCGCTCAGAGAACTACGCTAGAACTGAAGCATATGGCTAAAAAGATTAAGTGTTTCAGAGTCCAGTTTCTAATTTATTTTACTCCTGAATTTTTTGTTCACTGTTGAGGTGAGCCAGAAAGTGATACATGAAAAAAAATAGATATATTAGGAGTTATTAGGATGAACGTATTTATTCCTAGTTATTTATTTCTTTTTAGGAATTGACTTTTATACCAGTAATGTCTGTAAAGAATTACTGAAATCTGATCAAAATTCATATTACTGTCTGTCATTGTATGACTGATCATCAGCTAGCTCCTGTGCTGGGATGAGTATTGTAAAAATGCTTTACTCTTACCCCATCCTGACACGATGGAGTATTGTGTTCTAGTGTAAGGACGAGCTTTGTCATTTTGTCATTTGTTACCATACGTGTGTGTGACTGTGTGTACAATTTGAAGCATTTAATCGAAAATTAAACACTGACTATGAGGATAATGAGCAGAAATTCAGATTTAAATCAAGTATAAATATTAAAATGTACTGTATGTAGGATGAGCCATTTAGGAATCATAATTTCAGGGGACCAAAAGTAATTGTACAACTCGTAATCAATTAAACTTTATTTTCATTCATTTAGTCATTTCCAAGTCTGTTCAGGCTTGCAAGTCAGTAATACATGTAAACAGGATGTATCCTGTTTATCACAAGTCATTATACAGTACAAATGCATATTCATTCATACCTAGGACCAATGCATCAGTGCATACCTAGGACCAATTTAGTGTGGCCAGTCTACCTACAAGCATGTTTTTGGGAGGTGGATGAATACTGGGGTACCTGAAGGAAACCCACACAAACATAGGGATACCATGCAAAACTACACGCAGACAGTAATTGGAGCTCATGGTCAAACCCCGGACCCTAGAGCTGTGAGGCAGCAGCACTACTGTCTTCTCCAGCATGCTGCTATCAAATAAAATGAAGTTTTGATTAGTACTTGATACAGAGTTTGCAGTCCCCTAGATTGTAAAAGAGATATTTCCGTTCTGAAAATTGCTTTTATAGTATGTTTCTGGTAATTTTTGCACTGCAAGGTAAAGTACAAGTTAATGGCTTTGAGAAATTGGATCTGAGCTAGTTAATATCTGCATTTCAGAATTTTTCCAGCTGCTACTTTCAGTGGTCAAATGATTACTGTCTGACAAGTGATGCGGGGCCAGTGTTGGCTATACATACTCAATGGCAGTACGACCAAAGGGGCATTACCTGGAGCTCAGTGAAACAAATTAAAGCAACTTTCCATCACCGTTGTTTAACTGACCCGTGTCAAGTTCTAGCATGGTTTGTTTGGTGGTACTGCATTGGGGGCAAAACTCTCATGCCTTAGGAGATCATGGGGAGCCCAATATACGAGTACCTCAGAGAACCCTTCATGGGGGCAACATAAAAGACATTAGTATATTGTAAGTTTGTACAGATTGTGCTATGCAGAAGTTGCCCACTGTCTAGCTGGACATGTTCACTTTTTATGAATTCCTATCATCCATGGTCTCATATTTTTGGATCTGTTGGCTGAAGTGCCTAGATTGTAAGGTGCTGGTGTATTGCTTTTCCCATTTTGCGCTGATGCTTTTGGTTTTGTTGCTTTAGTGGTATTGAGACTTCCTTAGTTTTCATGCTGAAACTCAAGCAGTAGCATACTCCAGAAGCCACATCATCTCTGTTCCTCTTCTTAGCTCTCTTAGTCATGAATCGATGCAACCAACCAAGAAAAACCTGAGTAGCTACTTGTAAAACAACCTCAGGTCCTGTGAAATGGGTGGCTATGATGGCTTTGATTACGTTTGGCTTCACTTCCTACATGATTGCAGTATAGGTGTAAGTACCCTTAAGGCAGACAATAAACATTTTGACCTTATAGTCATTGTGGCTAGTGTATAGAGGCAAAAAAGCAAAGACTGCCACTGCCTAGTTAACTACACACTGCATAGAATGAATACATTCCTGATTCTTGTGTGTTTGTGTTAACAGAATGAACAGTCTCCAAAAGAGAAGCCTCACTCTCATGGCCCAATTAAGGACTCAACAAGGGACAACACTTCTTCCTTCCACTCACAGCGTGCCAAAAATGAGGTCTGAGTCTAAGATGATTAAGTTGCATCCCCCCAAACCCACCTTACACATAGTGAACAGACCAGATCTAGACTAGATTGTTATTTTCACATTTAGAGCATTTACCAGATGCCCTTATCCAGAATGACTTACAGAAGTACTTTGTAGTCTCATACTAGTTCACTTCCTCAGGGACTAAGAGTACAATCAGTCTAAAAACCCTATTGGGGAGTAGAGTATGAAAGGACAACAACTTTATTTATTTACTTTATTTATTTTTTAGCACAAGTGCTAATTAAAGTGATTGGTGAAGAGGTAGGTCTTTAGTGATTTAGCTTTTCGGACAGCCAGGGGGAGTTCACGCCACCACCTGAGTGCCAGGACAGAGAAGAGTCTTGATGAATGTCTTCCTTGTACTGTGAGAGACGGTGGGTCCATTTGAGCCATGCTAGAAGCTCAGAGGCGGCGTGGTGCAGAGCTGGGTGTGATAAGTGTGTTAAAGTAAGTGGGCACAGGTCCGTTCTTGGCTTTGTGGGCAAGCATCAGTGTTTTAAATCAGATATAGATAGCTACAGGGAGCATAGCAATAGGATCGAAGGGAGAACCTGCATGACCAAGTCAGTTTAGTGATGTGAGGTGAGAAAGACAGTTGGTTGCCCAGGACTACCCCACAGTTGCTTGCAGTGACACATGGAGAGATCTGAGAGTTGTCCAGAGAGATCACAAGATCTTGACATGGGGATGCATCTCCAGGGTTATGCACCCGATCAGTCTTGTTGCGATTTAGTTTCAGCTGATGAGCTGCCATCCATGAAGAGATGTCTGCCAGACATGCTGAGATCGCTGCAGAAACATGAGTGTCTGAGGGAGGAAAGTACAGGATGAGTTGAGTGCCGTCAGCATAGCAGTGGTATGAAAACCCATGGGAGGATATGACCTCACTGAGAGAGCGAGTATAGAGGGAGAACAGAAGAGGACCCAGCACAAAGCCTTGTGGGTCACTAGTGGAGAGTCTGCATGATGCAGCAGATGGATCCCCTTCATGTCACTGGATATATGACTGTCCCTCCAGGTTTATTTGTGCTGCATGTTTTGCTCAGCTGACTTTGCTTTGACCACCGGAGAATAAAATGATTACCTTTTCAATCTTGGATGTCTATGTCTTTTGACTACCTTCTCTTCAAGTAAATATTACAATATTAAGTCTGGTGCTATGTTTGAACCGGCACCCTACTCGGTGTTCCTTTGGGAGCACTATATAGCATACTTAAAATGGAAATCTAATTTGCAATTTAGACTATTGAATTGTACAGTACACAATTTGCTGATTAGTCTGTGGCTCTAGTGCCATTCTATTGATGCTTAGCATGTTGCCATCAGTCCACTGCCATACGTACAAAACCACACTCAATTGATTGCATAAGCTTTGCAGCATCTTCAAATGACACAGTTCATTATGTACTCCAGCACATTCAGCATGTGCTATGGTGCTTAGTTTGGACATGGTCTAATGTAGTGCAATGCAGGATTTTGCAAATGCACTTCAAGGTAACAAATAGATGAGGGCCCAGTGCCGACTCACATATGATAGTTGAATGACAGAGATGAAATCATGCAAATCTGGCAGCCTGACCACAGCCATAACTCAGCTTCAAAATATTCTTTCAGACCTACATTTTGTAGTGCAGATCAGTCGAACTTTTCTTTTATTTTGACAGATGTGAACACCCGTAATCAGGTCAGCATCATACAACTTGTAGTCCACCAGAAATCAGGGGCTTCGGTCCTTGTCCGATTAACAATCAATTGCTGGTGAAAACACAGATTTACGATGTTCTGCACCAAAATGATATGATATGCTGTGGACTAGCCTTATAAATGATTGGTTGCATTTTTTGTGCTTGTTTTTTGCCCAGATTCCAAATGCTGTGAATTCCTTGTGGCTGCTTATGGTTGAGCCACTTGCGTTTGCCATAATTAACTTTCAACCAAAAGCTAACCATATCTGGCCTGGAATCATCTGGAATATCTGGGCTGGATGTTATCCAAGGTGCTTTCAGATATGATTTTAAATGATTCCAAAGCAGTGCACTACATTGGGAATAAGATGTGTCATATCAGACATAGCCCCAGCAAGGCTAGGTGTGTGTAGGAAGCATGCGAAAGGGTAGTGTGGAGCAAAAGGTTATTTATGATGCGTTCTGTTCTTTCTATGCTCCAGGTCGGGATGTACCACGATCCACATATGGAAGATGGAACCTCATCCAAGGAGAACCGGATAATCTACAGTGACTCTATGCCTCGCAGAGTGGGCAGCTTTTACAGAGGTATTCACAAACCTGGACTGAGAATAGAAGCCTGAATGCTTAACTTTCAGTATGCTAATCATGTGATGGTAAATTGGGGTTTGAAAAAAATGTGGTAGCTGAGGAATGATGCTACATCAGACCATTTCTAACCAAATAGTACATTGTGAACATGATCAGAGAAATGCAGATTTACTTTTTATATCTTACTAGTGCACAGCTGAACCTACTACTTACTACATATTGGGTATTGTGTGTGTGTGTGTGCTCACGTATACCCTAGTCCCTTCTCCACGACCAGACAATTCCTTCCATGACAGTGCGGCTCAGAGCAGAGTTCCACCCGTATCAGCGGACAGCGCTGCCATGGCCAACCACTCCAAACGCCAGACGAACTTTGACCCCTGGTGAGTCCTCACTGTTGGCATGACTGTATCAGCAGTTATTAGTATCACGGCTCAGTGTAGAGTACATATCTTTTCATGCCACTGAAATTATTGTACAATTTTAGGTCATTTTCACACTCGAGTTTTTTTCCAGACTCAATTTCAAATGAATGGGACTTTATAAAATTATGAGCATTACTTAAAATCTTGCTTTAAAAGGCTGGAAGCATTTTACAATATATTTGTTTCGATTCTGATTTTAGGAGTAACTCAGAGGCGATGGCTATGAACCCACCGGAGATTCCGAAACAGAAGGAGAAACAGGGATTCTTTAGAGCAATAAAGAAGAAAAAGAAGAAGTCACAACCAGTGAGCCTCACACTTTTATTTAATACTCGACTGGATTCTGTCTGAGCCAATAGACCATTTAAATTATGCGGTTTTCTTGCGTAAATTAAATGGTAATCGTAGCAGAAAATAATACGTGTATAACTGAAAAGATATGTTATCACGGGTGGACTAATGATAAATCAGTAGCAAGCCCACAGTGTAAGTAAAAGCTCTGGTGTGCTGCCCAGTTTTGGTTGAAATGTCATTGACTAGGCTAAAAACTAGTAGCCTAATATTTTAATAAAGCACATGTTTGTGACCTCACAACAGAAAGTCACCACGCCATTGGCAGACATTTGAGATGTGGTGCTCTCTCTTCGTATCATAAATAAAAGATATTATTTGAACCTGGCCAGCATCTTTATTTTCTTTCAGTATGTTACATCTTACCTACCAAAGGAAACAAACCCCAGGTTGTGTGCAACAGTATGCTCTCCGTGCTAGTCCCAAGTAATAAAATTGGGGAGGGTTGCTTCAGGAAGGGTATCCGGTGTGAAAACTGTGCCCAATCAAATACATGGACCAATGATCCTCTATGGCGGCCCCTAATGGGAGCAGACGAAGCAGGAACAACAATTGAAGCTATGAGTAAAAAGCTAATAGCCCAGACACAAGATCTGCTTGTACAGTACAACCGGCTACTGATTTGTCCACCCTGTGTTATCCAAGAAAAATCACGATGCCAGTAATGAATTTAAAAACATAGTGGGAACAGATTAACCTCACACCTAATGCTAACTTTCACCTACTTTCAGTATTATTACAGAAATTTGGGAAACTTCCTATAACGGCTGCAAGGAGGATTTGCTTTATGCATCTTTTTGTGTGCTGTCTCTCTGGGTTGCTTGGTCTGTGTTTGTCTTTTAGCCATTATACATAGTTACAGCAGTGTGTGTATGTGTGTGTGCAAGAAATATATGCTAAATGAATAGTCCACTTTTCCAATTATCCTGACTTTCTAAGCTATTCTTCTCTTCTTAACTCCTTTTGCCGTTTTTCTATTCCAATTTATACAAAATGAATTAAATCAGTGATAAACAGCTTGATGATGCATATGCACATGCAACAAAATGGAGTCCTGCTAGTTAGCTAGCTTACCACCAGCTACACCAATCTGAGTTCAAGGAGGTTCAAAGAAAATACCTCTTGCAAAGTGTATCTTAACCTACATCGTTTATAGGATGTAAGCTAACACTAGCCTTATCAGAAAGCTCCGTGATGCTAATTCTGGTGTGTGATATTCTATTAGCCTTAATGGAAAGCTACATTACCTAAAGCTAAGACTAGTCTGCAATATTCTATTAGCCCTAATAGAAAGTCACATTATCTAAAGCTAATGCTAGCCTGTGATATATTATTAGCCTTAATAGAAAGCGCATTACCTAAAGCTAATGCTAGTCTGCGATATTCTATTAGCCTTAACAGAAAACTTTATTATGTAAAGCTAATGCTTGTCTGCGGTATTCTACTAGCCTTAATAGAAAGTTGCATTACATAAAGCTAATATCTAGCCTGTGAAATACTGTTAGCCTTATTAGAAAGCTACAATAACTAATGCTAATACTAATCACATTTAATACTAATACTAATAATAATACTACAATTAGCCTCAAGAGAAACCTATACAGTATATAAAGGTAATGCTAGCCTATGATATTGTCTTGTTAGTCTGGAGTTGTTTTTCATTTATACAAGTTCAATTTTCGTTTATTTTATGGGAAAAATCTATTCAAATATAAACAGAAATAAGGTCCAGATAGACTAGACTCATGCTATGATGTGCTCATCAGTTAATTGTCCCCAGGTAAAGCTAATTTAGCTCAAACAGGGCTGTAGTCCTATCATTAATCAAATCCCTCAAGCTCAAATCCAGATAAGGACATAATGGGAATTATGTTCATGGCATAACCTCCCCCCACCCCCCACCCCAGATTGTCATAAGCAGACCCAAGCAGTGTGTCTGTGACGGAAATCTGCCTCTCATCCAAAAAATGTGCTCTGTGTGCAAACTGTAAGCCATGGGTCCGTATGTTCATCTCATCTGCTGCTTTCAACAACAAAAAAACATGTCTGTCTCTTCCTTCAATGAGCCGCTGGCCTTTTTCTGCGTCTTATATTCCAGACGGAGGGCTGCGAGGGAAGGAACCCGAGCATCAAGAAAAGCCTTTTCCCTCTCTTTAACTCAAAGAATAGCTTAAAGCATAACTCCTCTGTGCTTCCTGTCCTTGCTCAGCCCATGGTACAGCACTCATGGAACCGTCCCACTCCACATTGTGCATTGTTGACATCACACCAGAGTCTCCACTGCATGTGTCTATAAATGTAGACATCACTTCTTTTTGTTTTTAGCTGCTCAGTGATATTTGTTCAATGTGACACCATGAGCATTGGGCCCAGATTCATGTAAACTTTAAGCAAGCATATCTCAGAGCACTTGGTGAGATACTTAGACATGCTTCTGAATCCCTAGAGTTCAGAAATCGCATGGTTCTGAATCCATTCAGTTCTGAATATCACTGGTTCCGAATTGAGGTTCTGTTAAAACCCTTACTAAGCATGCGTTCTGATTTTATGGATCTGGTCCCGACTGTTTCAATATGTGAAACATCATTCACATTCCTGCTAGCGTAGCAGCACAAGCATGTCATCAGATGCATGGAACTTCAGCAGTGCCTGCTTACAGTGGATGCGCAGCTACACTTATGATTCTCCAGAAGCAGGAGAGTGCAGGAGAATGGAACACAATGTGTTTTTTCCCCTCCCAAAAAACACAAACATATTTACACTAGTTAGTAGAGACAGGGGCTGGGTGTGTCATAATAGTCCAGCTAATTAAACACTGTGCATATTAATATACACTTACCATCCACTTTATTAGGAACACCTGTACAACTGCACATTCATGCCGTTATCTAACCAGCCAATCGTGTGGCAGCAGCGCAGTGCATAAAGTCATGCAGACACAGATCAAGAGCTTCAGTTAATATTCACATCAAGGATCAGAATGGGTTAAAAATGTGATCTCAGTGACTTTAACCGTGGCATGGTTGCTGGAACCAGATGGGCTGGTTTGATCATTTCAGAAACTGCTGATCTCCTGGGATTTTTAGACACAACAGTCTCTAGAGTTCACACAGTATGGTGCGAAAAACAAAACACATCCTGTGAGCGGAGGGTCTGCAGGCTGAAACACCTTGTTGATGAGAGAGATCAGAGGAGAACGACCAGACTGGTCTGAGCTGACAGGAAGTCTATAGTAACTCAAATAATCACTCTTTACAACCGTGGTGAGCAGAAAAGCATCTCAGAATGCACAACACATCAAACCTCAAGGTAGATGGGCTACAACAGCAGAAGACCACATCAGGTCCAGTTTGGGTGAGTCTGTGCCCATGATAGCCTCAGATTCTTGTTCTTGGCTGACAGGAGTAGGAACCTAATGTGGTCAATGAGGTAGCCCATCCACCTCAAAGTTAAAAGTTTTGTGCATGCTGAGATGCTTTTCTGTTCACCACGGTTGCAAAGAGTGATTATTTGAGTTACTATAGACTTCCTGGCAGCTGAAACCAATCTGGCCATTTTCCTCTGACCTCTCTTATCAACAAGGCGTTTCCATCCACAGAACTGTCGCTCACTCAGTGTGTTTTGTTTTTCACACCGTTCTGTGTAAACTCTAGAGACTGTTGTGTGTGAAAATCCCAGGAGTTCAGCAATTCCTGAAATACTCAAACCAGTCCACCTGGTACCAACAACCATGCCACGGTTAAAGTCACAGAGATCACACTTTTTCTTCATTCTGATGTTTGACGTGAACATTAACTGAAGCTCTTGACCTGTATCTGCATGATTTTTTTTTTTTTTTGCATAGTGCTGCTGCCACGTGATTGGCTGATTAGATAACTGCATGGATATGCAGGTGTACAAGTGATCCTAATAAAGTGGACAGTGAATGTATATGTATTATAATTTCATATACGTATAGGTAGATTGCAATGGGAATTGATGTACACTCCCAGCCTGCTGGCCCCATGCACGTTATTTGTGTTTTTTGGTTTCCCTGTCCTCAATTTTCTCGATTGTCGCTGTGGTTTAGTGCTTTTTGCACACTGTTTTTTTTCTCTGCATGGTTGCCAGGTTGCAGCCGAAGGCCAGCAGGACCAGCTGGTACTCCAGAGACCGGTCAAATCCTCGTCCCACCACAGCAGCCGTCACCGGAACCGGGACAGAGAACGAGACAGAGACAGGGACCGGGAAAGGGATAGGAACCGAGAGCGAGGGCGTGATCGAGAAAGAGAGAGAGACAACACCTGGCCTATAGAGAAGCATACAAATGTGCAACCTCAGGCAAGTAACTGTTTGCTTTTTTTCTTGAACCACAGATTCAAACAGAATTGTGATGGTGTTAAGTCTTTGATTGCATATCCTTATGGATCTGAATCTCTGCGATGCTGAATCTTTAGGAATCCTTATGTCATTGTTCTGGATCCTTATAGATCTGAATTCTTAGGGTTCTGAGTCATGGTTTTGAATCTTTATCATTCTGAATGCTTATACTTCAGAATATCAGAATCGCTCTGAATCCTTTTAGTTCTGGATAATTACAGAGCTGAACTCTTATAGTCCTGAATCCTTATAGTTCTGGATCATTACAGTTCTGAACCCATATAGTTCTGGATTAGTATAGTTTTGAACCCTTATAGTTCTGAATTCTTATAGTTGTAAATTCTTCTAATTCTAAATTCTTCTAATTCTGACTCTTTATAGTTCTGAATTCTTATAGTTCTGAATTCTTATAGTCCTGAATCCTTATAGTTCTGGATCATTACAGTTCTGAACCCATATAGTTTGGGATTATTATAGTTTTGAACCCTTATAGTTCTGAATTCTTATAGTTCTGAATTCTTCTAATTCTGAATTCATCTAATTCTGAAGTCCTGTAGTTCTGAATCTTTTTAGTTCTGAATGTTTATATTTCTGAATCCATATAATTCTAAATTCTTATAGTTGTGAATTCTTATAGCTCTAAATCATGGTTATGAAATCATGAAATCATTTCCAAGTTTCTAATTCCTCATAACTGTGACTGTTTGTACTTCTTAATCTGAATATTTATGCCTTCGAATACTTCACGTTTTTTTTTTTCTGAATCCCTTCTGAATTTAATTGTTCAGGGGCATTTATAATTGTCATGACTCTGAGTCACGATATTTAATTCTTACACATCTAAATTAATTCTTATGTTTGTGATTCATCATTTAACTTCAGGATTATTGGCACCCTGCAAGAGAATTCACAAAATGATTGTATGAAAAAGAAAAAAATCAGCAATTGGAGAAACTACTTACCTTTTCTGTAACAGAAATCTTTCTGATGAGAACTACTTCTTTTAGGTAAAAACAGGATAAATTTACACATGGGCATGACATGTACTATTTTGATTTGTCTTGGAAACAAATTTCAATGTAAGCCTGTATTAAAATGTCTTTAAAACGAGTAAAACCATGGAAACTGGAAGTAAATGAAAGATAGGTTCATCCACTACTAATGCGCATGGAGCAGCTTTAGAGACATTAATTGAAAAATGGCTGCTAATGTAAAAGCAGGTTTGTAGTTTGGAATCCTGAGGATTCTCAGTGATGTTTTTGAATTCTTAAAGGTCAGATTTTTTTTATGGCTTTGAATTCCCATAGTTCTTTGCCATATTGTTATAAACGCTTATGATGCTATGTTCTTATTTTCCTGCTGGGCCATGGATATCATTTCTCACAGATGTGAGTCATCATCACAGCTCCTTTGTATTTATTTACTTTCAGAACCAACCTCTTAGGTCTCTGCGTAAGTTGCTGCACCTCTCCTCTCCCCCCTCATCCTCTAGCCAGCCTGCTAGCCAGCCTCCTCCTCCTCCTCCTCCTCCTCCAGATCGCTCCTCTGAAGTGCGCTTCCAGCCACTTGCCAACCCGGCACCCAAAGCAGCACCCCCGGCCATGCCTGAAGCACGGGCCATTCCAGTGGGCAGCATCACTCCTAACACCAAGAGCCGTAAGCCCCACAACTACCCTCTTCCAGGGCAGATAGAGTCCGCCTGGCATGCCTCGGCTCCCTACCCTGACCAAATGGCCAGTAAAGGTGGGCAAAATGGCATCGGGTTCGCCAGGGCTGCCCGTCCTCGGATGCCAAACCTCAATGACCTGAAAGAAACCGCTTTGTAGGGGCAGACGTGTCTTCTTTCTCTCTTTTGACTATATGGGGGTAACTGCAAAACCAATATCACTTCCGCACTTAACGACACCTCTGGCCAGAAGGTGGCGCTAGTCATGTCTTGAGTTTGTTTTTTAAAAATCATCCACATCCTTTGATAGAATTTGTATTATTGTTAATGGGTTCAGTTTTCAGTTATTGACATTGATGATGTATCTAAGTATTTGTATAAGGAAATTTATCAGATGGGGGGTAAAGTAACCGTGGAATAGTAAGAGCTTTAGTTTATACACCAGAGAATGTATAAATATTTATTGTGTAATAATTCTATATTTCATGGAGATTATTTAATTAATTATGAGTGTCTTAATATTTAATATTTACATTGTACAGAGTGCATTTTATCGTTGTAACAAATGGTACATATTATTATTATTATTATTATTATTATTATTATTATTATTATTGAACAGTTTGTTCTGTTATTGCCTGGACACTTAGGCATCTCAACTTTTAAAAGTTTTGCGAGATCTATGAGATCTAACTGCCCATTAACACAGAAGCTACACTGTCAGAGGCTAATTCTCATCACATGATCTCCAGCTATACAATGGCTTGGTTTTTCTTTTGTTTTATTTTCCTTTTTTTTTTTTATATATATATATCTCTCTTTGTGACAGCATTTCAGATGTCACCGTAAACTAAGTCTGAATGGCTGAAAAGATGGATGGCATGCCACAGTAGAAGCAGTCAGTGATTAGTTCAGCAGGGTTTGTGTCAGTACTGAATGCCTGACGATCACCTCTGCACATCATCAGGTTTGTGTTCCAAAACTGTTTTTAATGTTCCCTCATTGACTTGCCTGTGTCATTTCCCCACTGGGAGAATCGGCACTCGTTCGCGAGAGTTCAAGCTGTTTATGAGCATACGTGTGAGCAATAAGTTATATACGAAGTAGTCTCGCAAGCCAGATGAGGGAGTCTGACAGAGTTTGTCGATAAAGATGGCCAAAATACGCCTACTTTGACAGAAGGAAGGCATTTTCTTGACATCGACTAATAACAGACCTTTTCTTTCTGTAGCCTTGCAAGACTCTTGTTTACTCACCACTAACTGCGTCAGACAAATCTCTCTTAAACAAGTTTTAAATACAGGATTCTGTCAGCTTTTTTTCAATCCAGTGACTATATTTTGCTCTGAAAAGGTCATTTGTCACTCTTCAAAAGTATGTACATATACGCGAACGTACAGACAGCCAATCAGATTGCAGCCTTCGAGATTCTGAAGCTCGTGGCCAGAAAAGTGAACAAAAGATATGGGACCATGGAGAGCCATGAGTTGTGGATTCTGATTAGCTGGAAGGTGTATATTAAATTTCTATAACAGCCGCTTACGCAAGGAATTGTATGGTTGATGCGCCACATAAATGGATTTTAAAAAGTGTGTGATTGTTGCTATAACGTAAGTGACAGCAGGAACTAACTTGTTTTGCGGATGTTCTTTCATAAATGCAGAAAAAAATGTTGGCACATTGCCGTGCTATAAGAGGAATAGAATACGCCGGGATGTGCTGTTATAGGAAATGATCAGCTTTTTATCAGGCCACATCACACCGCCCTGTCACTGATTATCCCTCGTGTAACATTTGATTTGTAGTGTGTAACTTGTCCAGTGTACACGACAGGTGGTGTCATTTATGTTACTTCGCACTTGTAGGTAGTTAGCAACCTCATTTTTTTAAAATATCGGTCAACGGAAATTGACTGTGCAACTCGCCAAGGAAAACTACATTATATTTGTTACGAAGAGCAAGTGCGTTCATACTCAGCGATCCATGAGCCATTACACCTTCTCCTTAAGCTGCAAGTGACCATTTGTGTGACAGAGGTGACATGCTCTACTGAGCCCTGAGTGGAAGTCAATGAGGGTGTGTTAACAGTAATGGAATAGTTTCTGGATATAGGCTTTATAGTACATTTCAGAAGTAATAGAATGTGGGTGTGAATTATTTTGGAAGAATCGAAGCACAGTTTTGTTATAAAAAACGAATAATGTAATGTCTATGAACAAGACACATACAAGACTTTGAGATTCAGAGATTCACTCAAAGCATATGTAATAGTGAATTGCTGAATCAGAGATGATCTTATATCATATATACAGTGTATATAAAATTGAGAATATGAACGAAAAGAATGAATGTTGAGAGATGACTGAATTCTATCATTGTGAAAAAGGAGCAATGTCAAAGCTTAGATAAATATTTTACTCCTTTAAATCTATTTAATGACAATGATCAAAGGTTATATTCCACATACAGTAGTTTATTATACCAGATCCCAGAAAGAAATTGAAAGAGATATTTAACTGAGAGTTTAAACACTTTATTGAACTGCTTTTCTTTTTTTGTGTGTGTCTTATTTATAGTACACTTTTTTTTTCTAGTATTGTTTACCAATGGTGCACTTTAAAGCTGTATTTCTCACAAGTGTTTTGTGCCCATATGGTGTTTTATATAAATGGCAAAAACAAAAACTGTTTTTCAGTGTAACCTTGTATCATGACCACTTTCTCGAGGACTGAACTGAATGTAGATTTGTTTTATGACAAATTGTGTGTCACTGGGCAACTTTACAGTCATGTGCAACATTAAAACCTGCAGTGAGGATTTTGCACATTTGTTTTTGTTTTGCTATTTTTTTTTTAACGATTTCATTCCTTGTTATTTGTATTCTGTTGTTATTCGGGTGACATAGAGATTGTCGTCACTGATATAGAGATATTATAGAGACAGTTCAACAGAATTTGAGATTGAAACTAGGCTTGTTATTGTTCCTCTCGGGTCAAAATCGGAAATGGTTTGAAAAATCGTTTGTTTTCCAGCAGCCGCGCAATAGCAAGCTTCTGATTCCTTACAAGGGATGAATTTCTACGAAGGTCAAATGAAGGTCATTCAGCACATATTATCCGGGCGTGTCGTATCATCTTTCTTTTGTGCTTCGTATAATTAACTATTTATTTTTAGCCAATTGAACACTGATATGTTCTTCTTTTTGTGCCCAGGCTGGTTGTGCATCTGTCTGTTACAGTATATTAACCTGCCTTGGCGTCGTGCCAGCTAGCAGAGCGTGCCAATGCGATGCCAAGTCATTTTTTTGCATTAGCCCATGTGTGGCACCCACAGTGTGAGGATTGGCATCGTCCCTAAGTGCGGGTTTACAACCGGCGTGACCTAAATTAAAGCAGATTCAGTGCTGGAGGACGACTGCTGGAGGCACCATGTGCTTTAGTGCTCTGAAAACCCACCTTCCACTATGGTTGGGTGTGTTGGAGCGGAAAACTCGGTAAACCATGCACTGCTGTTGTCCTTCCTAAATGGATTTTAATAACTGTGCAGAAGATTTAAAAAAAAAAAAAAAAAAAAAAAGCTGCTCATATCATCGATATGTCATTTCTACCAGCATCTGATATGAAAATCGTAGTTAAGTATTAGAACTTCTTATTCAAATGTCTATAATGATAATAATAAATCTAAAGTGAAGCCCTCAGCCACTGGGATGACCATTGCCAAGAACATGGTCGAAAGAGCATTTCATCCCACGCACTGATGACAGTGAATGAAATCCAATAACCGGTTTAACGCACTCTCCTTTACAGTGGTCTTTCATCGTCAGCGCCATTTGTTAATTGTCAAGGACGGTTTTTCATAAAGTGTTGCTTATGCTGAAAAGCAATTTTAATCCCAGCGTGCAAGGGTAATTAAGCAGAGGCACTGTATATAATTTCTGTCTGTGCACTTTCAAATACATCCAAATACATCACTGCCAGGATGACAGAAACTGTAAAATCGCTAAATGTGTATCTGCGTTTTGGAGGGAAAAAAAATGCAAGAGAATATCGTTTGTTTGGACCTAAAACTGGAGACCAGATTTCTGTTCGAATCAAATATATTCAGTTCAATTTTATTATTATTATTATTATAACTATAGCACTTTTAACAATAGACATAAACAGAAATCTGGATGGAGATTTATATTTCGATCCCTAATGAACAAGACAGATGTGACAGTGGCGAGGATAATAATATTCATATTATACTTGATGGCCTTTCTCTCTCTGATTATGAACTGTATCTTTGTTTTGTTTTGTTTTGTTTTTCTTCGTAGTTGGGTTTTTGCCTCCTTCATGCCAACTTTGTGTAAACACAAATGTTTACAAGCCATCAGCAATGATAGGGGTCCAGCGACTTTTATATATTTCACATTTGAAACTTCTGTCCTTACATTTCTTTTTAAACAGACTGTTGTAGAAAGTGTTTTGGAAATACAGTGGTATTTCGTTGTGTGTGAATATTAACTCAAAGATCAGAGGACCCATGTGTGGTTATTAGATGCTAGTGTGTCATGGGATAGTGTGTGTGTGTGTGTGTGTGTGTGAGAGTCTCTCAGGGGTTGAACTCAGATGTTAGCGTTCTGCTGAATTTATGTGTATGTATTTTTTTTTTTTTTTCCATTACACAATGATTATGGATATAAAACCTCTGACCTCCGACCTCTCAGATACAGGAAGGAAAGGCTTGGGCTGTGGATTTGGTTTAGGCCCTTCATTCATTACACACCTCAAAGCTTTATCTCACTTTCATAACTCTCAGAAAAACCTACGGTTAAACCTGACATGAACTCTTTTATTCATCACCTCTGGCTGTGGTTGTTTCAAGTATTGGCATGTCTGACACAAAAAGCATTTATATTGTATATTTCCCTGTAATTACTGACAAATAAAATCATGTCCTATCAATAACTGACTTGTGTTTAAGGCTTAACAATTTTTTTTCTTACAGTGCATATAAAAAAAATTAAAAAAAAAAAAAAGTTTATACACCCCTGTAAAAATGGCAGGAAATTGCAAATTATTAAAATTATTGAAATTGCAACCTATAAAAACAAAATGAAAAACAATCAGAAAGACTTTTGGGGGAAAAGAATAAGAAAAATAAAAAACTTACATTGACCTGGTTGCATAATTGTGCACACCCCTAAGCTAAAACTTTGTTGAAGCACCTTTTGATTTTATTACAACACTCAGTCTTATTGGGTAAGAGTCAGTCAACGTGGCACATCTTGTTTTGGCAATATTTTCCCACGCTTCCTTGCAAACAGCAAGGGCATCTCCTGTGCACAGCCTGCTTCAAGTCATCCCACAGATTCTCAATTAGATTCAAGTCTGGGCTCTGGCTAGGCCATTCCAAAACGTTGATCTTCTTCTGGTGAAGGCATTCCTGTGTTGATTTGGATGTATGCTTTGGGTCATTGTCATGCTGAAAGGTGAAATTCCTCTTCATCTTCAGCGTTCTAGTAGACGTCTGAAGGTTTTTGCGCCATAATTGACTGCTGTTTGGAGCTATTCACGATTCCCTCCACCTTGATTAAAGCCCTAGTTCCGGCTGAAGAATAGCAGCCCCAAATCATGATGCTGCCACCACCATGTTTCACTGTGGGGATGGTATACTTTTGGTAATGTGCTGTATTTTTTTCCCAAACATACCTTTTGAAAGTTTGGCCATAAGTTCAACCTTGGTCTCATCAGACCATAACACATTTTGCCACATGGTTTCAGTGATTGTATGTATGTATTGTCTTTCATGGTACAGCTAATGCATTGGACATTCTTTTGTACCCATCTTCTTATCAATACCTTTTAACAATAAAATTCTGTTCATGCTTTGTAAGCTCTTAGTGGACCATGGGTTTTGCAGTAGAGCGATCATTGCCATAAAATGTACTGTAATGTAATTTTTTTTTACACAACTTTTAACAATAGATGTGTCACAAAGCAGCTTTATGGAAATTCAGATGTAGATTTAGATCCCCAATGAGTGAGCCAGAAGAACATTCACGTGGTTTTGTGTTGGATATAATTTATAATCAGAAATAATATATAAATGTATAAAAGAATATCTGAAATAACAGCAGTGCCTCTTGGAGCTCTAATTTTTTTTTTTAATATGCACTTCAATTATAAAATCATCCAGTTGATGATGCATTATTATTGTTAGCACTGAGACCAATTTTATGATCCATTTTAAACTGTTACTAAAAGTACAAGAATACTGAAAATAAGTATTTTTAACATTAAACTGCAATTTTTCACATTTTTCTAATGTTCTTTAATGAAGGTTATTTTAAATCATATTTACAGTGAGGGGAAATAAATATTCAGACACATTTGTTTTTGTTTTTTTTAATATAATGCATTATATTAAATAAAATATTTCAGTGTATATATCTACTTAAAATTTACACATATAATGTCTTTTGGCTTTGTACTTTTAAATGAACACAAAGTGTATATTCATAAGCATAATATAAATATAAAGTTAGATATAAATGCTGGGGGGGAAAAAATGCACCTCGTGTCATTGTAAAAGATGTTCCACACAACAATCAGCAATCAAGGGGAAGGTGAAGGAGCTTCCTAAAGTTCTCAAGGACAATATATTAAAAAAAAAAACAAAAAAAAAAAAACACTCGAATGGAAAAAGCTACAGAACCACAGAAAAGTGCTTAAACATACATCCCTGTCAGTACAACTGGTCTGATAATATGAAGGTGGAAATTTCATGGAATCACAACTAATCATCCCTAAACAAGTGTGCCAGGCAAGATTTCACAACATTCTCTCAGATAAGGAAGGTAAGAAAGAATCCAGCAGTCACATGAAAAGAGCTGAATACTTATTTCGCCTCACTGTATATTATCATGATTATATTCAGGACCTAAAAGTTAAAAAAAAAAAAAAAGGTGAAATAAGTTTTCAAATTGTCTCTGAAAATCTAAAGCCCCAGTTCTGGCTGAAGAAAAGCAGCCCCAATCATGATGCTGCCACCACCATGTTTCACTGTGAGTATGGTATACTTATGTAATGTATGGTTATGGTATGTATGGTAATGTTTATGCTTGTTAATACATACTTCTTTGTTCATATTTATAGGAACAAAGTGAAGAGATATTTAGTGTGTAAATATTACATGAAAAAACTAAAGTGCCTGAATACTAATTTCACCTCACTGTATATTATCATGATTATATTCAGGACCTAAAAATTAAAAAAAAAAGGTGAAATAAGTTTTCAAATTGTCTTTGAAAATCTAAAACAAACAACTTTCTGATAAATGACCTCAATTTTTTTTTATTTATGCTCACACCTACAGTGTGTCAAGAATGTGTAAGGGTTTTGTGTGTTTATTATGGTTTTGTGTGTTTATTATGGATATTTTAAAATATATCTTACAACTATATTGTTATAAAATTGAAAGAGAAGGCTAATTATGATAGCTAAGTAATGAAATGAACAAGCTTTAATATCAGTACTTAAAAACAAGCTGCCTCAGTCATAGTTATATGGTCCGTTCAGCATAAAATTGTTGGCCGAGGTTGGGTTGAGTTAATTGCATGCACTGGAGCGTTAATTGGGTCACAGGGGGTGACAGGCCTGAACTGAACTTCAGGGGGTTTATTACTTAGCTTTTCCTCTCCTGTTGGTAGAAGACAAGAGCAGACCATGGTGTGAACGGCTATATGAGCAGGTCCTAAGGAACTGTGGGAGGAGCCAAGTGGAGATAAAGAGTATTAGACAAGGCCATTAGGACTCAGTGGATTATAGTAATCCAGTGGATTCACCATCGAGATTTTGCACCAGTCAAATGCAAGACAAGATGAAATACGGAGCTGTGAAAGTTTTCTTCCTCACCTTATTGCTGATCAATGAAGGTAGGTGGACATTTGGCTTAAGGAATTTTCGTTATATTTGCTATATTATTGGTTATTTGCTAATAATAGCAAATATTTATTTAATATTTATTTAATAATAAGCCTATACATTGACAATACAGAAACTGTATAATTTGGTATAGCCTGTTGTAACCAAAAATCATCATTTGTCATGCAATACTGATAAACTCTTGCTTTTATATTGCTTCCAGTTCCTATACGAGCTCATTCTCAGCAGGTGGGTTAAAGTTCTTTATTATTATTTTCCAATTCAATATATTAACACAATGGCACAAGACAAGTTAGACATTCTAGCGCATCGATCATCTCTTTTGATCGGTCATCAGGGCATCGAGGACAATGAAAGCTGGACAACGAAAGCTTGCAAATGTGACCGTGACGCAGACGAGTCCGCTACTGAGATGACTCCCACCAAATCTGGCTCAAGCTGGATCCGAGAAATGCACTGCATGCCAGGTGAGATGGAAACAAAGAATATGTGAGAAAAAATTATGAGGGATCATCATTTGATGTGATTGAGGTGAGTAGATTTACAGAAGGTGTTTCGACCAGCAGGTAGGTCTCATTGGTGTTCTGCTCATCTGAAGGGTTTTTGAGATTCTCACTTTATATGTAAGGAATAAACTATTATAGGATACACTGTTAGAGGAATAAATTTGAATTTACATCCGACTGAGACTTCCAGTGTTGACGCTGAGAACCGAGATGTGGAACGCCGGGTCATTGCCATTGTTCCTTTGAAAAAGATGGAGTGATTTGTGAGTGTGAAGTGTATGTGTAAGGAAGCACTCAGCACAGGTGGTGCACAGGAAGGTAATTAATCATTTGCTCGCAGCTTCACCTGCACCGTGTGAGGCATCGATGCCTCCTACTGCAATACAGCCAGCAGACAGCAATGCTCCATTTTGATTCCCCAGTACAGGAGGGGGAAGAGAGAGAGAGAGTGAGAGAGAGAGAGAGAGAGAGAATAAACATTTGGCAGACACCATTTGGAGTAGCACAAAGAGGAATATGATGCCAAGATTACACAGTGTAGAATATGACATCCTTCTGGAAGCCCAGTGGCTGAAAAAATTCAAAATTTTCTAATGTAATTAATTAACCAACAGAATGGTTATGGTTATTCAAGGATCCATCACTAGCTCCCGGGTGATTCCACCTGGATGACTGGGGTTGCCATTTATGTCCCACTGATCTTACATTTACAAATATGTATGCAAATGTATATGGGAGGTAGGGGGAGCATAGTGGCTTAGTAGTGAGCACTGTTGCCTTGGACCTCCGTGGTTGGGGGTTCAAGTCCTGCCTCCATCCTGTGTGCATGGGGTTTGCACGTTCCCCTCGTGCTTCGGGGGTTTCCTCCAGGTACTCTGGTTTCCTCCCCAGTCCAAAGACATGCGTTATAAGGTGATTGCCATTTCCAAATTGTCCGTAGTGTGTGAACGTGTGTGCGATTGTACCTTGCGATGGGTTGGCACCCCGTCCAGGGTGTCCCCTGCCTTGTTCCCCAAGCCCCTTGGGATAGGCTCCAGGCTTCCCATGACCCTGTGTAGGATAAGTGGTACAGAGAATGGATGGATATATACAGAGGTAAAAGATTTTGAAACCCAAGTAACAAACTCTGTGCATGATTCAAATAAATAAAGCATTTAAAAAACCATCTACAGCATTTTTTCTGTCCCAGTCCACTATAAGTACTCCTTAACTTTATAAATAACCATTAAAACACATTAAAAATCATATTTGAAATGTGTAAAAAAAAAAAAAATACTTTTCTACAACTACTGCTAATAATAATAACAATAATAATAGTAGTAGTAGTAGTAGTAGTAGTAGTAGAACTAGTAGTTCATCCAAGTGGTGTACTCCCATCATACATTCATAATTAATAACTAATACCGCATAAATATAAGACATGTTCTTTATAATGTTCATAAAGAAAGGATGACTTAACAAAAATCACAATATAATGAAAGACAGAGAAGGATTAACATATAATACATTTCAAAATATTTTTTAAAAGCCAGGAGCTTAAGTTGGCATCAGTCAAGCTTATGCCTCAACATTCAAATCAAATCAAAGACCTATATCAAAACGGAGCATTATAGCAAAGCTTTAAGGATTAAAGAGTCATGAGACCAGGACAGTAACAGTCCAGATGTGCTGTCTGAGCCTTACAGTGAACCAGTCGCTGTTCTGTATGACATGGCCACTTTATACAGTAGGATTTATGCACACACTGTCCTTTATAAATTCATAAATAAATTCTTTCATTTATTTAGCAGCCATTACCTTGAAAAAAAGGTCTCTTTCACCTTTACATAACAACCCTTTGTATATTATTGGACAGTTTGTCAGAGAAATTACAGAATTGTATGATTTCACAGACATTTTTTAACCCGCAGATTAGATTATTCATTTAGTTCTGACATGCTAATAAATTTCCATTTCATTGTGCTTTTGAAATAAATGCTTCCTAGCTAGCTATTTTTTTTTAGCATTTCTGAGGGGACATGGTTATAGATAACTAGTGAAAGTAATTCATCAACTCTCTTTGCAGGTAATTCTTGAATATTTTTAGTTCTATAAAACTATTTGATCATGCTTACCTGTACACACTAGTGAAATATCAGACAGACAACAACAGAAAAAAAAAAAGCTCAGATGAATGTTTACACTCGAGTGTTTTCATTTATCCACAGTGTGCTAATTAATTAGAATTGAAATATATATAACATGTACACACTACACTTCTACTGTTAAATGCATTTGTTTATGGTTTTTGATATTGGGGAGCCCAGTGGCTTAGTGGTTAGCACTGTTGTGTTGCACCTTGGGAATTGGAGGTTTGAGTCCTGCCTCCGCCCTGTGTGCACGGAGCTTGCAAGTTCTCCCCGTGCTTCAGGGGTTTCCTCTGGGTACTCCGGTTTCCTCCCCTAGTCCAAAGACATGCGTTGTGGTCTGATTGGTGTTTCCAAATTGTCCATAGTGTGCGTGTGTGTGTGTGTGATTGTGCCCTGCGATGGGTTGGCACCCTGTCCAGGGTGTCCCCTGCCTTGTGCCCCGAGTCCCCTGGGATAGGCTCCAGGCTCCCCGTGAACCTGTTTAGGATAAGCGGTATAGAGAATGGATGGATAGATGGATGGATATTGATGTTAAACACTCTGATGCTATGGACTAATGGAGGTTTATTTCCCAGAATGCCCATATCACAGACCCCTAGGCTTTGAAGCTGGATCAGTCACTCCCGACCAAATCAGCTGCTCCAATCAAGATCAGTACACGGGTTGGTTCTCCTCATGGCTCCCCAACAAGGCCAGACTTAACAACCAGGGTTTTGGGTGAGTGCAATATTATTTACTTCTAAAATGAACATTTTGTACAGATTTTACCATTTTTCTTTTTGTATCCCAATGCTATAAAACTATGGTGTTTTAGGCTTGGTGTCCATGTCATTTTATTTTATGAAACCTTTTATACCACAACATTGTTGAATTCTTGAATCGGTCAAAAGGTGTCGAATAATCTTCCAAAACAGCAGCTCTGACAGAAGTGCTGGCATCACAGGTTTATATCAATGTGCTCATTCTAATAAGTTATGGTTTCTATAGTAACAGCTCATTCACAGGTACTTGCATGGCGGATGCACCACAAGGACTATCTTGTCAACCAGACGATCCACAACATTACAACGAATACATAAAACATTAAAAAGTATGATGTCAATATCTTACTAAATTAAAAAATAGTTGGGAAATTGCTGTGCTATAAGAGGAATAAAACTTTTAATAACTAGTGAAGGAGACTCTATAACTCTTGTTATAGAGTGCGAATTCCCAGAAGCATCAATACACAGCAAAAACAAACCTGACATCTACGCATGCTCATGTTCTGACATCCAAATGCTCTTGGAAAAGCTGAGTCATCATTCTATTTTAGAAAAAGTTACCAATGATTTTAGGAATTATGCCAGATTAAACCAGATTATGCCAGATTAATAATGACTCACCTTGTTTCACATCCACAATGACTGCAAGGTTGTAGCAGATCTTGCCATGACACTACTTGCACAACACTAAAACTGTTCAATTCTCAAATCTGATTACGTTTCTATAACAGCAGCTCGGACAGTAGTTCTGGCTGTAATTGACATGACAGATTTATTGTTGTATTTCTTTACTGACAGCTCATTCACACTGACTTGAATGGTGGACACCACATAATCTGATACTAATAATAAACGGATAAAAAAACATGCTGCTATTTAAGAAGGAAAAAACATATTGATAATGTGAAGCGAAGTTTTCTGTAAGGAGATGTTTATTTAACATTTATGGAAGGAGTCTCCAGTGTCAACACTTTGTAACAGTCAATAAGTTTTCCATTATTGGAAAGTCTTGACAAGCTGAGTGCAGGCTATGCAGTTGCTATAACATTAATAATATACAGAACTAACCTGTTTTGCAGATGTTTCACAACATTAAATGATGTAAAGCATTAAAAATATATGATGTGCCATTCTTTAATTAATAAAAAAAATGTAGTTGCTGGAAAATTGCTGTGGTATAAGAGGAGTAAAACATTTTCGGGACGTTCTGTTGTCAACTTGAGGGTAGTAACAGGAACTCTGCTTCACTGCCCAGTCATTGATTGCTTTCCTATAACAGCATGCCCTCTTAGGTTTTATTCCTTACATAAAACTGACTGCCTTTCTATTCTTATCTCTCTGTCCTTCTTTCTGTAGGTGTGCTTGGTTGTCTAAGTACCAGGACACCAACCAGTGGCTGCAGATCGACCTGAAGGAGGTGAAAGTGGTGTCGGGCATCCTTACCCAAGGACGCTGTGATGCAGATGAGTGGATCACCAAGTACAGTGTGCAGTACCGCACCAGTGACAACCTCAGCTGGATCTACTACAAAGATCAGACAGGAAACAACAGGGTGGGTGGTTTTCCAAGCACTAGATCCAGAAATATTGCATGGAAAATCAAAATAAGAGATTTTGTAAAAGATGAGACACGCTGCTTTAGAAACATAATCAACAGCAGAGTGGTGTAATGACATTCCCACGCTGAAGTTCATTATTTTCCTATAGCAGCACATCCCAGTGTGTGTTAATCCTCTTATAGCACATTGGCCAATTAGCAGTGTCTCTACTTTACTCTCGATTGAATTTAATTGGACAAAAAAAAAAAGCACATCAGAACAGAAAGAATGGAATCCAGAAAGTCCTCTGAACTGTGGACTTTCCAGTGGCAGAAAACTGGAGACTCCTTCCAGCAACGTTAGATAAATGTCTCTTTACAGAGAGACCAAATCAATGTGAGCCAATACAAGCATTTGCCGTAAAATATAGATAAATAATATAGAATATAGAAATGATAATGTGTATATTGGACTGACAGGAATTTGGATGATATTCCATCAAGCAATGCTTATGAAACCCTGGCCTGAGGAACATCAGACATTGACAACCATTGCTAACTACTATTCCATTCACAGGTGTTTTACGGTAATTCTGATCGCTCCTCCTCGGTCCAGAGCCTGCTGCGTCCTCCCATTGTGGCACGCTACATTCGCCTCATCCCTCTAGGTTGGCACACGCGCATCGCTATCCGCATGGAGCTTCTGCTCTGCATGAAGAAATGCACCTGATGTGACACGCTACGCCTTTTTTTTTCCACTTGCACCACCACAAGTGGCACTCTGGCTCTTTAGTCTATTTCATGTCTTTAGATGTGTGTTAAACCTACAGCATCCTCATCTTTCTTAGAGACATATCCTAGTACTTTGCATTCTGCTTATCATTCATTAAAAAAAAAAAAACTGTTTAGCTTTGGCAAGGCATTAGAGGGCATTAGAAATAACCTCAAGCTGGATGTAATCTAATGAGAAACAGTGGAGGGAGATAAGGAAACACTTGTGGTATTTTCATTACATCTGTATTTGTGTGTGCGTATGTGTGTGATTTATCCTCTTGTTCGTGATCTAAAGCAAGACTAAAGTCAACCCACAGGCGGTCGAATATCTCTGAAGGAACCTCTATAACCTGTAAAAAAAAAAAAATGATTACATTAATTATACTCATGTATACATTAGATAGCACTAAAAAAAAAAAACCCCACCAAACCAACAACTCAATTAGGTCATTCAAATGACTAAACCAGCAAAACAGCTTACTTCTTGATCACCATTGTTTTTCATTGGTGTCTGAAGAGATGTGGCCAAAATGCAAGATGTTTCCTAACGTAAAGTTTAATATGACCGTTTTTATCCCAACCTCTGTCCCTTAAACCAAAACGTCACCTTGAAACACATTAAATATGCTTACTGTATTATTGAAATATTTGTGATGTGCTTAGTGATTCTGGTGCTAATTGGTCGGTTGGTGATGCAGTTGTATGATTCCCGTGAGAAGTTAGCAGTGGTGTGAGGCTCTGCCTGTGTGGAAGGCATGAAGTATTAGAATAGAGAAACCCTCCATCTCATTTCAAAAAGCATGTGGAGGCAAGTTGCCGTTCAATCCCTCATTTGCCGTTACCTGCCTATATTTAACTAACTAGCCTGTTTTCTTTGCTGATGCTACGTTAGGCTAACATCAATTCCAGTAAATGGCTAGTATCAAGAGGACTGGATGGATTCCTCAACCCCTTTTTTTTCATTTCCTGTTCTCAAATATAGAAATACTACTTTCAGTCGCATATTTCAAAAGTAATGAAAGTTAGTTTTCATAGGAAAACATGACATTACTTTAACATTTCCTTTTTAACTTTTTAATACTTGATTATTTTTAAGTACAGTTCTGGCTTCCACTTTTAACCCAGTAAGATCTTGGCACATTATCGATCCTTTCACTTAAGTATACACTCACTGTCCACTTTAATAGGAACACCTGTACACCTGCTCATTCATGTGGTTTTCCAATCAGCCAATCACGTGGCAGCAGCACAATGCATAAAAAGATACAGTGGCATGGGCATGGCATGGTTGTTGGTACCAGATGGGCTGGTTTGGGTATTTCAGAAACTGCTGATCTCCTGGGAATTTCGCACACAACAGTCTCTAGAGTTTACGGAATGGTGTGAAAAACAAAAACATTAAGTGAGTGACAGTTCTGTGGGTGGAAACGCCTTGTTGATAAGTTGATAAGGTCAGAGGAAAATGGGCAGATTGGTTCAAGCTGCCAGGAAGGATATATTAACTCATATAATCACTCTTTACAACCGTGGTGAGCAGAAAAGTAACGAGTGCTTATTTGAGTTACTATAAACTTCCTGTCAGCTCGAACCTGTCTGGTCATTGTGCTCTGATCTGCAGGTGTCATAAGTGTTCCTATTAAAGTGACCGCTGCCTGTATATTCTCAGTACTTTTTTCCACCCCTGAGGTTGTCTCCATGTCACCCTGGTAACAAGGAGGGGGAATGACGACAGAGGACGAGTCTGTCTTAGAGAGCAGCGCTTTATTATATTATTATATAAAACTCTTCAGCTTTTCAACTTGATTCCACATGAACGAAAAATGTCAACAACTTAACAAAGTCAGCACCAAAAGCAGGACGCTTTTGTAGTTCTACTTCCAGCTCCAAGAAATGAGGCTCTCTCTCGCTGCAACACACCGAGCAGCAGAGGTAACCTGCTTGTTCTCCATGACTCCTCCTCTGCTTCACAACTACAGGATTAAGGGGGGAAATATTGCACTGTGCAACGGCTGTCTTTTTTTTTAGATTATTTAGACATGTTTAATTGTGATCATGTGACGAACAAAACCCTTGAATAAAGCAAAAAAGCCTTCTATTGGAATACATGGATGGGGTTATTCCTTTATTTCCCACTTACCAAGCATGATGAAATTCACATATATTGGAACAGGTTTTTTTTTTTTGTTTTTAATTTCCACCTTGTCTGAGATTTCTTGGAATGAATACAACAAAATACATGATACATTTCTAAAATCCTTAAGGTGCTGCCTTTTTACGTTACATAATTTGCGACTTATATTTTTAATTGGTTTCATTTAACTTCATTGTCATCCACGGTCATATAATCTACAGCAATAACAAAAATAACAGGGTTTAAAAAAACATCTGTATTCTACCAATTTAAAGACAGCATTTTCTAAAAGTCAATATGAACATATTAGGTAAGAAAATTACAGTAGAAAAACTAAAAATGTCTTGAGCTAACCACAGGAAATGTGTAATGAAAAAAAAAGAAACATTTGCCTCGATGTCTGAAATATAAAGACAATACACATTAAAAAACCTGTTCATACTACATATTTATTGATTCATTTTTTGTGTGTGGGGCCATTTTGCTTTGCAATGAATGTGTTGGGTTCTAAGAGGACAAGAGATTAACGTTAGTCCTGTTAGGGCATGGTGGGTTACTGTCCTGCGTATATGTAGAGTCCAAAGACATGCGTTGTAGACTGAGTGGCATTTCCAAATTGTCCGTAGTGTGTGAGTGTGTGTGCAGTTGTGCCCTGTGATGGGTTGGTCCCCCAGTCCAGGGTGTCCCCTGCCTTGTGTCCCGAGTCCCATGGGATAGGTTCCAGGCTCCCTGCACCCTTGTGTAGAATAAGTGGTACAGAGACTAGATGGATGGATGGATGGATGGATGGTCCAATTAGTCTAAACCATGCTGCTATGTTTGGTAATTAGAAATCTTGAAATGTATTAAATTGTACTAAACGTATGTATTAAATTAAAATGTATTAAACATATGTACATGATTTGAGCTACCATTATTGTTACAGTAGTACATCTTATGAATATATATAACATTAATATGTCGAATATATAAGGCATGACTATCTTATAACCTTATTTAAAAGACAAAGAAAGAAACAAAGAAAGAAAGAAAGAAAGTAGCAAAACGTCGTTTTACCTACTTCCTGTTTGATACTGACCACGCCTCCTTGAATATATCAAGAATTATTATTATTATTATTATTATTATTATTATTATTATTATTATTATTTAAATCAAGCAGTGGTTTAGTCATATAAGTTTTGACTTTCTTTTATTAGGTCAGAAACGTGTGTGTGTGTGTTTAATAGGAAACCAGGAAGTTTAGTGACGCTTTGGGAGAAACAAAGCCACTGATTGGCCATTAGGTCAGGTGACGCTTAATTAATTAATTAATTAAGGTAACGTGATTACTGACGCTTTAAATGAACTCAGCACAATCCTGACGCTCACGCACGCGCTAGCACCATGAAAGCAATCCGCCCTACAGGGAAGCCACGCGCCTCTCATCCGCGAGCAAAGGCCCAGCTGCGCGCGCATGCAGTCCACATGTATAAACTGCGCAGAGAGGTAAGTCTGCTCAACCGGAAGCAGAGTTTTACACCTTCTGTTTAGTGCATGAAAATCATAAATGTGATGCTTTAGTAAAGTGCAGTAAAGGTGTTGACGGGGTTGATTTTTTTTTTTTCCCCCATTCTTTCGGATAGCTCGAGCCTGGTCACTGCAGACTGGTGCACGAGTCAAGGCTCGCGGCGTCGTTTCTTTTAAGAAGAGTAGGCCTGGAGGCCGCGCGCCTGTCTGCGTTTAACCGGCGCGGGATCATCACGTGCTGGGAGATCAGTGCAGCCATGCAGCAGCTCTCACACCGCCGCAATGCCATCCCTATGGATGGAGCATGACCTGCTTCATTCTGATAATATCTGTACATATATATGTATTTTATGTGTATATAATAATAAATGTTTTTTTTTAAATCTTTAGCTGATGCTGATGGTTTGTATCAGGTGTTGCTGCTGTATGAGCTGAAAATTCCAAATGCTGTAGATTTATACTCCAGTGAGCAATGATGTGTTGCATGGTTTAGGGTGGTGCATCTAGGTGAGATGTTACAACAGAATCCATACTTTTACAACTAGGTGTACACTCAAATACTTACTTATTTAAATGACTACAGCAAAATGTAGTCTTTTTCCTCTACAAGTGCATACGGAAGCTATCCGCTACACTTTTTTTTTTTTTTTTTTTTTTTTTTTTAAAAAAACCTGCATGTTTTAAAGTGCTTGAAGCTCCTGTTGTGTTGCTGTGGAGGGGGGAAAAAAAGCAGGTGGTCCTCAAAAATGATTAGCTGTTGCGCGAATCAAACTGAAGTGTTGACGGCAAATCGGAAATGTGAAGCTGCAGTAGAGATCTTGATAACGTTGACTTTTTGTCTTGCTCGGGTTGCAAGTGTAGACTGCAGATTGGGGAATCAGCTGAAGTTTGGTGCCCCTACGATTGAAAATACACTGCAGAAGTTCTCTCTAGGATGCCCCTATGATAGATAAAATGTGAAAAAGGTCCCGAATACTTGCCCTTCAAATAAATTTTTTTTAAAAAAGTGCTCTTGGATGCTGCTATGTGCAAGAAACTGGGTACTCTCTAGGGTGCCCTTCTGGTTGAAAATACGAGGTGTTCTAT
This sequence comes from Pangasius sanitwongsei, assembly GCA_037576675.1. Lineage (NCBI taxonomy): Eukaryota > Metazoa > Chordata > Actinopteri > Siluriformes > Pangasiidae > Pangasius > Pangasius sanitwongsei. Next base: position 14,280,973 of record CM075027.1, read on the forward strand.
AGGGTTCCCCTGTGTGTGAGGAAACACGATGTGCCCTAGAGCGTGCCATTTTTATTGTCGTACCTCAGACAACATGTGTCCGCCCCTGGCTTGTGTGACACTCGCACTGTGATCATAACAACTAGGGTGTTTACAGCCCAGCAGAGTAGTTATCATATATACCTACATGTTGGGTTAACAAATCCGTGTACCTGGGGTGTGTTGTGGTGTCTGGTACCAAGCCGTTAGCAGCAGATCCTTTAAGTCCTGTAAGATGCGAAGTGGTGCCTCCATAGATCGGGCTTGTTTGTCCGGCACATCCCACACATGCTCCGTCGGATTGAGATCTGGAGAACCTGGAGGCCAAGTCAACACCTTGAACTCTGTCATGTTCCTCAAACTTCCTGAACAATCTTTGCAGTGTGGCAGAGGTGCATTATCCTGCTGAAAGAGTCCACTGCCATTAGGGGATACCGTTGCCATGAAGGGGTGTAATTGGTCTGCAACAATGTTTAGGTAGGTGGTACGTGTCAAAGTAACATCCACGTGAATGCCAGGACCCAAGGTTTCCCAGCAGAACATTGCCCAGAGCATCACACTGCCTCCGCCGGCTTGCCTTCTTCCCACAGTGCATCCTGGTGCCGTCTTTTCTCCAGGTAAGCAGCGCACAAGCACCCGGCTGTCCATATGCTGTAAAAGAAAACGTGATTCATCAGACCAGGCCACTTTCTTCCAAAGCTCCATGGTCTAGTTCTGATGCTCACGTGCCTATTGTAGGCACTTGCGGTGGTGGACAGGGGTCAGCATGGACACTCTGACCGATCTGCAGCTACGCAGCCCCATACACAGCAAGTTGCGATGCACTGCGTGTTCTGACACCTTTCTATCATAATCGGTAGCTCTTCTGTGGGCTCGGACCAGACGAGTCTAGCCTTCTCTCCCCATAATGCATCAGTGAGCCTTGGGAGCCCATGACCCTGTCGCCAGGTTCCCCGGTTGTCCTTCTTTGGACCTCTTTTGGTAGGTACTAACCACTGCATACCGGGAACACCCCACAGACCTGCTGTTTTGGAGATGCTCTGACCCAGTCATCTAGCCATCACAATTTGGTCCTTGTTAAAAAAAAAAAGTCACTCAGATCCTTACACTTGCCCATTTTTCCTGCTTCCAACACATCAACTTTGAGAACTGACTGTTCACGTGCTGCCTAATATATCCCACCCCTTGACAGGTGCCACTGTAAGGAGATAATTAATATTATTCACTTCACCTTTCAGTGGTTTTAATGTTATGGCTGATCAATGTATTTTCCAGCTTATTTGTATTATTAGTAAGGGGGGGGGGGAAATAATATCGCACCTTTAAGCAGGTTCTGAAGACTCGAGTGAAAACAGTCCTCGTAGCTCTGCACACAGGTTTCATTCTATGGGCTTGCACAGGCGCGCGCGCACCCGCGCGCTCTTCTCTGTCGAGCTGCACACGCGCGCGGGAGTCGCCGCGCTTCCGTTTTCATTGTCGCGCGCACCTATGGCGTGTACGTCACACACCGGAGAGACGGTATGTACTGAGTTTTTCAGCTTACTACCGAGTCACTCGGTCTTTATTCAGAATGGAATGTCGCGCTAATGTTTCCAGAGCAGGTCGTGTTGAGCGGAAACTGAAGCGCGCGAGCAATAGACAGGTCCTGTTGAAGCTGGGGCTGAATCCCAAACGGAATCTTATAGGATATATATATAGTGCACTTGAAAGTGTCTACAAACTATTGGTTCTGATTTTAAAAAAAAACAAAAAAAACAAAACACCTCAGTGCTTCACAGGCGGCGTGATATTTTGACATGCTGGCTAGTGTGCTGGTGTGGTTTGGAGGTAGACATTGAGTTAATATACGGTGTAGTGCACTTGTATAGGGAACATGGAGTAATTTGAAATTCAGCCTGGAGTGCTCAGCGCATCTCCATAGCGTAATGGAAATGTAAAGTGTTTTTATGCTTCAGCTTGGGTAAGACTTTTTTTGTACCACACTCCAGTGAACACCTTAGCTTTTTAAAAGTTAAGTTTTTTTTTTTTGTTGTTGTTTTTTTTTTTTTAATTGAATGTAGTTTTTTGTTTTTTGTTTGTTTGTTTTTTTACCTATAGACCTGAAGGTTATAATTTTTTGTTTATATACACACTGGAATATTTATTTATTTATTTATTTATTTATTTAAAAAATTCAGAACAAAATTTTTATATCCTTTTTTACTCATGGTAATTTTTAATGTAAGTTTTTTTTTTTTTTAATTGAATGTATTTTTTTTTTTTGCCTATAGACCTAAAGATTACAATTTTTTTGTTTATATTCACATTGGATTATTTATTTATTTAGGCAAAATTATCTATCCTTTTTTACTGATGGTAATTTTTAATTTAAGTCTTTTTTTTATTGAATGTAGGTTTTTTTTTTGTTTGTTTGTTTTTTAAATTTAATATATATACTATAGACCTGAAGGTTACCATTTTTTTGTTTATATACACACTGGAATATTCATTCATTTAGTTAGTTAGTTAGTTTGTTTGTTTCTTTGTTTGTACTCATGGTAATTTTTAATCCAAACACCTAGCATTCAGTCTCATAATTCCAGCGGTACGTGGCACGGGTTCTAAGTCGGCTGGCCAAACATGAAATGATTGATGATTGATTACGAATTGTTAGCATGAAGTATTGATTTAGGAAGCTGCCTAGGAACTGGTCTACGTTTTTTTTTGTTTGTTTGTTTTTGTTTTTTTTTGGGGTTTTTTTTGCCTTTTCTATCTTTATGCACATGTGCACATTGTGGCTGACTCGGACTCATAAATGTAAGCCACTCTTATAAAAAATAAATCCAGCCAAGGCTCCTTTGAAAAGCACCTAAGATACAGATTAAAGACCATTATCAATCACATATCCTTTTTATTCTGGACAGTGACGACGACAGACATGCTTTCATTTGCATTCGTCTTGTTAGAACGCATTGAACTTTTAAATTCAGTAAGAAAGGAATAAAACATGAGAACTGGAGACTCCTTCCAGAAACGTCGACGCCTTGCAACCGGAACGACCGTCAGAGCTGCTGTTATACAGAAAAAAAAAAGATCAGAATTAAGAGTTCAGCAGTGCTGTGGTGTAAGTATTGAGAGATTCAACTGCTTATCTATTCATAACTGTGTTCTTGAATGCATTCTCCTAGGTTTGCGATCACAAAGACACGTGATCAGGCAGAAAACATTCATGTTGACATTATGGGTTGTGGCGCCTCAGTAGCCACTGAGAACCAAGGAAGGCCGTCAGAAATTGGTAAGTGGATATCGTATTGTATTTTAGGAAGAAACAATCGGCTAGTTTCGCACAAGACCAGTTCCAAGATTAGTTCTTTTACACCACACGTCAAGTAACATCAAGCCGTACCTTTGCATATGTATATGTCTTGTATATGTATAGTAGTAAATGTATTAAGATTCATCTTTATTCGCCTTCATCAGTTTTTTGCACCTTAATGCACTGTAATCAAACAACTTTAGAACTTCTGAGTTGAATTCCTCGTCTTTCTCCTCACACAGATTTGATGGTCAAGCCGCCCAGCCCAGTACTGAGTAAGCAAGCGCCTGGCCTTTCCATCATGGCCATTTCTTTATGGTCTATTCAGTTTTACAAGTGTCTTAAAAAGGCTCACTCCATTGGGATTATTGATTTTTTTTTTGGGGGGGTGACTTTGTCACCAATGCGTGTATCCGTCTCCACAAAAAAAAAAAATTATTTATACAGAGTGTCCCAAAAGTCTCCATACGTAGGGGACTATGTTTGCCAGCACCACGTCAGTTGTGCCTTCGTCAGTGGATGTTCATGGACGTCCACTATTCGGGTTGGTCTGCAACACTCCCAGTCTTTTTGAATTTGTTAATAAGTTTGGCAGCAGTGTCGTGTGTGATGTGCTTGCAGTGTTTCCTGTTAAAGTCCGTCGCAACCTTGTGACAGCTTCCTGATCCAGCCATGAGCCGGTGAATGATTTCAATACGTTATTCTTTTGTCAAAGGCATTCTTAAAGGCTATCTGGGAAAAAAAAAAAAATAAAATAAACTAAGAATGAAAAATTTTGGAAGATAGTTTTTCTAAAAAAAAAAAAAGTGTTCATTTATGGAGACTTTTGGGACACCTGGTGTATTTATGTATTTTTTGGCAAGCAAATTTTAACAGGAAATTGATGAGATGAAGATGAAACCCACGGAAAACCTGTTGAATGTCGCTGGGGCTGTATTCTGGAAAACAGCCAAAACTTTTAAAAATCTTTTATTTTATTTTATTTTTTACAAATATTGTGTTTTTCTGTCTATAACAAAAGTTGACCCCATCTTCTACAAGAAATTAAAAGTATACATAATCAAAATGACATGGAAATGACATGACTAGACCTTCCTGCATCTGAAAGCTCATGTATGTAGAAGAGGGCGGATAGCGCTTGCCTCCAATTGGGTGTGATGCAGCATGAGCAGCAGTTCAAAAAAATGTGATTGGCTGGCTTCCTGTGTCTCAGAGGAAGCTTTCCTAAGCTGCCACTCTCATGTTTAGGATAAGCATGATCATAATTACTAGAGATCCAAGAGATCGGAGTCTCATAGTGCAGCAGGTGCTGGTTAAGTGCTACATGCACATCGAAAACATGGGTCTCTGGGTTCATTCTTTGAGTTGATTTAATGGCATGAGTTATAAACACCAGTTGGATTGGGCCTTTGCTTTGACCTTTAATGTCCAGGAAGCTATTTGCAAAGTCCAGTGGCTTTTGATTAACAGCAGAACGTTCATTAACAAATGAAATGTACACAGCAAATATCATGAAGAATCAGTTCGTTGACTGGTGGAGAAAAACAATGAGCCCACCTTGACTTGCTCTGTTTGCCCATGTTGTTAATGAAGGCTGCTCCACCTCTTTCCCCCATGTTCTTTACCCCTTCCTGCACTCTCAGCAACTCTTTCAGCACATCTTTAATTAGCAGCCATGATGCCAATCTCCAGAGGCTTTGCTTATTTTTAGTGGAACTACTGCACTCCAGCATGTTTTGAAAGATTTAAGTGTCCTTATGTTAACTGACTTGAGTGTGTGTGTGTGTGTGTGTGTGTGTGTGTGTGTGTAGAAAGCGTTAGCTTGATCTTCTGAAAATAGGAACACAGTCTATTTATAGTAGTTCTGACATAACGCTGTGCTGCGTTAATGTTGTGGTAGGAAGTGCACTAGAGTGAGACTAGAAATCCTATATTATAGAATCACGTGTATTATTTCCTGTATATGTAGCGATGAAAGCTGCCGTTCTGATCCAGCGCTGGTACCGGCGTTACATTGCCCGGCTCGAGATCAGGAGACGGTACACTTGGAACATCTTCCAGTCCATAGAGTACGCGGGAGAACAGGACCAGTTACAGGTAACATCAAAACAAATAATCCAAATAGAGTTTACACAACTATTCATTGTTTACTAGTCAAGCAGTAACTCAAAAAATTAGTCGACATGTTACTTCAAGCAAAAACTGATTTTGGTGTTTGGAATTTTAACTTTGGCACATTGTTCCTAAAACAGTCTCGCATCTCTGATACTTCAATCCCGTAACACACGCAGTCACTCTAAATTTTTCAAAATGCATCTCAGTTTGTTTCCCAAGCAAGAGAAGAGATTACGAGATTAAATTGTGGCATACAACACTGAGTGCTGTTACTGAAATGCATATAATACCAAGCTAATGATAATGCAGCTTATCTTTATGATGTCCATGACTTACGATTGTCATAACTGGTCATTTCACAGAAGCTCGATTTTTATTTTTCTAAAGCTTTCCAGTTTCTTCAGCTTCATGTTGGATAACTTCACGCATCTCAATGGGAATGGACCAGGTACTGAGATACAGTCACCTATACAGTAAAATACGTCTACTCATTAAACCAGTCATGTAGCAGCAACTCAATTACTGCTAAGTACGGGGCAAATGTGAGTTGCGAACCAGTCACTCAAACCGCTTTCAGAGATGGTTATACACTCAGTGGCCATGTTCATAGGAACACCTGTACTCCTGCTCATTCATATGCATAAAAAGATACAGATACAGGTCAAAGAGCTTCAGTTATTGTTCACATCAAATAGAGCCTAGAGAGTTTACAAAGAATGGTTCAAACAACAAAAAAACATCCAATGATCAAATGTTCTGCAGGCAGAAAAGCCTTGTTGATGAGAGAGGTCAGAGGAGAATGACAGGAAGGTGTCATTTTGAGCTGACAGGAAGGCTACAGTAACGCAAATAAGCACTCTTTACAACCGTGGTGAGCAGAAAAGCATCTCGGAATGCACAACACAACAAACCTTCAGGCGGTTGGGCTACAACAGCTGAAAACCACATCATGTTCCAATCCTGTCAGCCAAGAATCTGAGGCTGCAGTGGGAAGTTTTAACACACTTCAGCTGTCCAGTTCTGGTGAACTTGTCCCAATATGGTGTAATTGGGTACAGAGCAGTGTAGAGAATTTTAAAGTGCTGTGATGCTATAGTTAATCGCTGCCTGTATTTATAGGAGAAGAGGAATACTATATTTCATTCTGCCAATGTAGAAAGCACAATCAACAATAAAAAAAAAAAATAATAGAACACCACAACGCACTGTCTGTGTAAAGAAATATCCCTGAGATACATCCTGTACAAATAAACAGGTCTAACACATTTATGTTCATGTTCTGTTCCAATATTCAATTCAATTCAGTTTTATTTGTATAGCACTTTTGACAGTGGACATGGTCACAAAGCAGCTTTACAGAAATATATAAATTCGGGATATAAATTTTAAATTCATAAGACTTTTTTTTTTTTTTTTTTTTTTTTTAAGATTTTATATTTTTAAGACTGTAAGAGAAAGATCTGCCCCCTGATGTAGCGTTCACTATTCGAGGTACCAACAAGTAGCCTGCACCTTTTGATCGAAGTATGCATGGCGGATCATAAAAGACCAAACGTTCGCTCAGGTACTGCGGTGCGAGACCATTCAGTGCTTTATAGGTCAATAGCAGTATTTTATAATAGTCAACTGTCCAGTTTTTCACTACAGTCAATCTGTGCCAGATTCCTGTTCTTGGCTCCTCCAAAGCCATTTTGAAAAAAAAATCACTGATCAGGAAAGTAATCCACATTGTTCATGTTTATTACACATGCTATTGTCTATCACATGTGCCTTCTCAGTCACTGCTGATGACGTTTTTTTCACTGATGATGTGTGAGTGAAGTTGGCTTAAATAAATTAGCCCCAAGGCACATGAAATCTAGGGGGAAGTGTAATCAATCACACGACCGTCACTGATATACTGAAGCTGAGGTTGCGTGGATATACGGTCTGAGCTAGGAAGAAATCCACTCCAGTCTTGCTTCTTCAGATCATTCTGTGTATTTTCCATTGGTGGTGGTGGTGTTCTTGGCTCTACAACAGTGAATAAGAATCCACCTTAAGCAGGATAACTTGTCATGATACAATCCACATGTCAGCTCAAGCTTGTTCAACTAACATGTTTATGAGCTTAGTGCCTCCACAGACACCAGACTTCAGTCACATTTCAGGGAACAAGAGATTACAGCCAACAAATGTGCAAGAAATTACAACATGGCCTGGAATCTTTAAGGAAGCTTTACAGCTTCAGAAGCCCTTTGCTTAAACAGCTGATGAAGGACTTTTGTCCAAAACACGCCGTTTCTCTGGAAACTTTGTATACTACACTTAACTTTTCCCACATCTGCAGTTATATACATAAAATCAATAATGGCACGTAATCATTCCCATACATGTGAAACTTTTTTTTTTTTTTAAATTCTGTTTACATCCTAACACGGAGCGTTTGATGTTCTTTCATCCAGCAACTCCTCTTTCTCACATTTCAGTGCCTAGCTTTCTATCCTTTCATATCAAACGAGCAGACCCCCTTTTAACCATCATGCACCTATCCTAATGGTTTAAAACATTTACTATGGAGGGACACAGTTGCTTAGCAACACAAGGAGATACCACTTTGAGCTGTGCTGTTGTGCCAGAAATGCATCAGGCAGACAATTAACCCAAGCTAATCCAAAACAAAGCCTTGGAAAGTCTTTCCACGACTACCAGAAACCTAGGATGCTAACTGAATTAGGTGATGTTCGTGCATCATAGACCTGACCTAAACACCAGCTGCCTGCAACCTGAACAATGAAAATGTTTGTGTGGCTGTTTCTATAGAAAGATACAAAAGCAAGCCAGCTATCATGGTTGGTGGTCTTTGCCCAAAAAAAATAAAAATAAAATAAAATAAATTTCTGGCAGAAGTACACAATATCATCTCTTTCCATAGCAGCATTTTTTTTTTTTCATTGAAAAAATTATCGTATCTTCACTCTAGAAACAAATGGACGTATCCTCATGCAACAATTCCAAATTTTTATTACTGCATCAATTATGAAAAAAAAAAAAAAAAACACCTTGGAATGGCGCTTCATACACACATTCACACCTAGGGGCAATTTAGCATAGCTAGTGCATCTACTGACATGTTTTTAGGAGGAAACCAGAGAACCCAGAGGAAATCCGCGTAGACACTGAGCAAACGTGCAAAACCTCACATAGACTCCTTTCTCCAATTCTCTAGTTTGTCTTTGTACATTGTCTTATAGTTGGAGCTTTGGTTATTCACTCATTTGGTGAAGAATCACTCTCTGAGACTAATTAAGAGTGGGATAGGACTTTAATACGATCAGTATATAATTAAGCTCAGACCAATGGCAATAACCATCCATAGCTGTTGAACATGGTTACATAATCAGCATATGCTTACATAATAAGCAACCCCAGTAAACACTGGAACAAGGTTGTGAGCACTTCCTCCTGTCCAGTGCAAGCAGCTGTTCATGATGTCTGGCGCCCCTTTGACTAGATTCACAATAGAGACAATGTCTACAAATCTCAGTACATAATTAGCAGCCATTCAGACTGAAGTGTGTGTGTGATGGCCATGTTGTATCTCAGTCCATACTGGCTATTGCTTTGAGAAAACAATATCCAGGATTTTAGATCATTCAAACACAACAATAGATAGCATTGTTATTTATATTAGCGGGGCTGACTGGTATAAATGGACTAGCAGGGCTAATCCTTCTCTTTCAAAGAAAAAAAATACATAAATAAGGCGAGCCATATTGTCTTATTTGGTGTTAACAAATGACTTGTTTTGGACTTTTATGGAATCAAGAGCACCAGCATGTAGAAAATACATAAAATGGTATAAAGCACAGGCTGGAGCTGATTTCATTCTAACCCAGTCTGTAGATTCACACAGGCTATTGTTGACAGTCACTTCAAGTGATTACACTTGAAAAATAAAATACACATAAATTACTTTTTTGGTCATTGATTTTTCAAAATGCCTGTGGAGGAGAAACTAGAAGTAAATGTACTATGCACACATTGCCCAATCAAAGTACAAATTATCCAAAATGACAGATGACGAAACTGTAAGATTTGTGTGGTTTGAATGAAGGAGCTAGCTAACAGCAAGTCCAGCTTTTCCAGGCTTTGCTGAAACATACAACTGCGTGTCATCAGCGTAACAGTGGAAGCTAATACCATGTTTACGAATAATTTTGCCCAGAGGTAGCATATATAAAGAAAA
>CM075027.1:14303052-14317227 GCA_037576675.1 Pangasius sanitwongsei
TGGAGTTGATATCAGGTATTGAGTTGGCATTTGGCAGCTGTTCGACTGGAGCTACCAATATGAAGTCCAAGGAGATTTCAGTGCAAGTGAAGGAGGCCATCATTAGGCTGAAAAAACTAGTCTGTCTATCTATCTATCTATCTAGTGAGTTCAGTTTTTATTTCTGGTGTCTTGAAAGCACTTGGAATCATCACGCCATTAATATGAATGTAGGTTATAAATAGATTTGAGCCAAAGATCACATCATGTCTTCATACCATCTTCTGTAGGATGTCAGTGTCAGCTGGAGAAGGCATTTCATTGATCAATCAGTGTTCCTCTTCTGTGTCTAATTTTGAGAAGTTTTGCTTGAATTTCATCATCAGAATCACTGTAACTGTGACTTTCACTCTGATCCAGCTCTGACCCAGTGTAAAGTTCCATTCCAGACAGCAGGTGGCCACATTGTTCTGTTTTTGCAGGTTGCGTGAGGCTCTGGAAGGCAGTATTGTTCAGCTATGAAATAATCTTCCTGATGAGAGGTGCCCACTTGGTGTGCTCACCAATGCAAAGTTCTCTTTTGCATATGCATTATGCTGAGGCATCATCTTGACTTTTTTTCAGCTGTTTCTTTTCCAGCTGAGCTGTGAGCCATTTAACCCTTTGCTCTAGTCTTCTTCTGCTTGTTTCGGTATAGAGAGCTTTCTCATCTCTCTACATCAGCGAATATACAACAGGACCACTAGTACACTCGGACATTTCTTGTTTCGTGGTCTTAATTTTCTGATAGGCTTTTCTGATCTCCTTTAAAAGACGCAGAGGTTCTGTCTCAATTTTTGCTAATTCAGCTATAGACGCTAACATGAAGTTCCCATATCAACATTGCTGATCACTTCAGTGGGATTTTCATATGCTATGGCAGGATTTGTCGCCAGCAGGAATCCTCCTTCAGCAAACATCACTTAAACTTAAGATTTCTCATGCCCACAGTATAACACCCACCCAAACCTTGTTAGCAATCTTTTCTTGAATTTACTTTGTTTCACTTGTTGCTATGATTTGACCTTTGAATAATGTTCTACAAAATGTATATGATTTGGAAAGGCACCCAAAGACTATATAAAGCCGTACAGAGAATGAAACAAGCCATGAGATTACAAGAATTGCCCATAAACCTCTGGTCCAGACCTGGGGAATATCCTGAAGAATACAGTAGCTGCCATCATTCAGCTCAAGCTGGAGGCCAGACAAATTTGGAGTTTGCCAAAAAGCAAACAAGATTCTATGGTCTGATAGACCAACTCTTTAGCCTGAATGTCAAGTCATCTAGTCAATTTTATTCCTACATTGGTGGCAGCATCACACTGTGGTGATGGTCTCCAGCAGCAGAAACTGGAGTCTTGTCAGGCTCAGGGGGTAGTCATGGACTAATGGATAGAGAGTCGGACTTGTAACCCAAAGGTGAACCTGAAGGTCGTGGGTTCGTGTCTCAGGTCCGGCAGGGATTTGGGGGGGGGGGTGAATGAGGTGAGACCCTTGAGCAAGGCACTGAACCCCCAAGCAAAAAAGGCTGCCCTGCTCTGGGTGTGTGTTCACTACTGTGTGTGCACTTGGATGGGTTAAATGCAGAGCACAAATTCCGAGTATGGGTCACCATACTTGGCCACATGTCACTTCACTTCACTTCATCTAAGGAAAGGTGAATGGATCAAAGTACAGATGGATGGATGGACTTTATTGATCACTAAGGGGAATTTTGGGGAATTTCAGGAAAACCCACTCAGGGGGGGCTTGAAATTCAGGAGTCACTCAGCCATAGCATCTAGTTGAAGTTGTTCAACCTGTTTACAGTGATGCTCCCGATCTAACCTGATAGAGCTGGAGAGATTTTGCAGAGAAGAATGGGATAAGATCCAAGTTCGTAGCATCATACACATGATGAATTAAGGCAATAATTTCCACCAAGGTGCTTCAAGAAACATACTGGATAAAAGGTCTGAATACTTGTTTAAATGTAAAAATTCAGTTTTTAACACGAGTAACCCTGGAAACTGTATTCACCTGAACATAATATCTATTGTCACAGCTGGGGCTGTTTCTGAAACTTTAGGGGCCCATCCTATTTGCCCCACCCACCTACTCACCCATTTTTTTTCTGCAGTTTTTAGATTCTTTTGGGCTGGGGACCCCTAAATAATTTCTTATATTGCTTATAGCCAAAAATGGCCTTGGTCATAGAAAATGGTCTAAACACCTTTTTGTAACTGAGATATTTCAGTTTTTAGTTTTTAAAAAAATTACAAAACTCATTCATGCTTTTTAATTATTTTGGATAATAATTGGATTCCTTTTAGAGTAGCAAAATGTTAAAGTGAAGGGGTCTGAATACATTCTGAATGGCTCAAAAAGGTTTTTTACACTAGTGTACTTTACCGTTTAGTGTTTGGTGTACACCCAACAGTGCCAGTTCCAAGCGTGGATATTTCTAATTTGAATGTGTGTTCATTGTAGAGTCAGTGTGGCTGAAAGCTCAGCTCTAAAGGCTCTGCAGGAAAAGCTGTTTGCCCATCGCTCTGAACTCATGGCTGCCTTTCAGCAATATGATATCTACAACACAGGCAAGATAACTCAAATTAATGCTACTTATAAACACGACTGCACTTTCTTTCTCCATCCCTCTATTTTCATCTTCATTTCTTTCTTGCTCTTTCTCAGGCAGGATCTCCACCAATGAATGGGCTCAAGTAGTGGAATCAGTGCTGAGGTTGGATCTTCCATGGCGTACTTTGAGACCACGTCTTGTGCGCCTGGCCTCTGATGGAAATGTAGAATACGAGTCATGCTTTGAAAACATTGGTCCAGGGCAACCTATGCCACAGGTTTCACATCCTGTCATATCATCTGTTTTGTTCAAACCCAAAAATAAAAATTAGTTGCTTCATAAATACATTTTCAAATGATATGAATATAACATACGTTATGGTCACGTAAGACAAATAAGAATGTTTAATAGTGTTTAAAAAGTATTCTTTGTGTGCAGAGAATGAAGACAGAGTATATTTTATTACGTAGTAAGAACAAGCAGGATGTTCTTCAGACTGGTTTCTGGGAGCACCATAATACAGAATCAGCGTTGGCTAAAGTCGTAAATGACCTACTGTTTTATGTTTATGTTCATGTTTACGCAAGCAGTAGGTAATTTATGACATTAGCCACTATCCCAGTCTTGATCATGATATTTTTGAACAAGCTAGCAAACATTGTCAGTTTAGGCAGACAAATTCTGAACTGGTTTAGACAATATTAGATTGGGTCTTCATCCAGTGGGATATGTCTGGTGAGAATCTATTGGGAGCCAACCAGGGGGCATGCCTTGGTGCCCAAACCATTTCAGTCATTAGTATTACTTGTCTCACCTCACCTTGAGATCTTGTTGAGGTAAAGGAGCCTGTGTACTTTGGTGAACCTCAGGGTGATATCACCAGGAGCTTAATGCTACCAGAAGGGCCGCACTAAATAAAAAGGCGAGGATTTTTCCTGTTTCAACCATCTTGAAGTTGATACCTGAGCACAGATGCTTTCTCTATAACTTTGTAATTGTGACCACTTGTTGCAAGTAATGAACTCATGCAACATGTCAGATTTTAGGTTGTGAATAAGTTTCTTGTGGCCTAGTTGGACTTTCATTTTTGAGTCATAAACAGAACTGATGTTTATTGTTTTTTTGGGGTTTTTTTTCCAACTTACAGGTGGCCCCAAACTTAGCAGAAACACTGTACAGGTACCGAACTGACCTTGAGATCATCTTCAACATCATCGACAAGGACCATTCAGGCAAGTGGTCTGTAACTACTACAGGTCTGTAACTACTACAAATGTATTTGTTGTGTTGCCCCCTCAAATTGGTATTTAACCCCTGAAAATAAGCATATTTGTTGCCTTTGTTCCTGACTGCCATCTGTTTACCTCACGTGGCCTGCCGTTGTACTTCATCCACAACCTACCTTTTTTTATTTTTGGTTATGTTTTTTTCTATACCTTAGCATCTCATGGGTGTCATAATTTCCATTAATTTGAACTCAATTTTTTTGGTCTGGCTCACTCCCCCTCACCATCCCACAATCCTTGTACAAGCTATGAAGGTATATATTATTGATTGCATTTTGCAGGTCAGATTTCCATCGAGGAGTTCCGCCAGACATGGAACCTGTTCAGTTCTCACTTGGGTGTGGATGTGGATGACCGAGCCATTGATGACATGGCACGCAGCATCGATTTCAACAAGGATGGCAGCATCGACTTCAATGAGTTCCTGGAGGCCTTCCGGGTCGTACATAAGCTGGATGTGAAGGAGCAACAGCAAGGCTGACACACATATTCACATAAGACAAGACAATACAACGCACTGTTGATCAATAGCGCAGATATTGATTGATATGAAATGAATGTATCTGCACATCTGCATTCCAATTCATTTGAATTTAATGGCAGTGGATCATAATTGTGCTTCATTTAAAATTCAAAACTAATACTGAAAAATGGTCTTATATATGCATAGTTGGTAAGCATTAACATGCCTATAGGTTTAAGCCTGCTTATTTAGGTTTGAGTTTATTCTGTTTATATTTACAGTATAATCTATTTGAGAATATATATGTGAAACAAGTCCGTAGCACGTGCTGTGCTGCTACTGTATTTGATACAGTGATGAATTGATGGATAATTAGTGGATATTGATGGAGGAATTGTACTTATATAACATATAATATGTTGTACTATGGAAAAAACAGACTATTAACTGCCAACAACATATTAAGGTCATTGTGTCTGATGTAAACTGTTCATTGCATTCAAACTTGATTTTAAACTAAAAACGGTACATATAAAACTTAAACAAGGCATGAAACAGACATGAATGTGCATTTTTGGCTGCATTCCTTCCCAAACAATACATTCTGATACCTGAACAATAATTTGATGTATGCAAGATTTAATGCAGCCGATAAATCAGTACAATTATACAAGAGCTGTTTCATTTGATCTGCTGTGATTCAGTGTTGTTGTTCGATGTGTAGTGTTCAGTTGCACTTTGCCTGGACTTTTGGTCAGTCCCGATGAAAGAACAGCCTACAGATTGGATAGTTTCCTTTCAGAGTGTGCTGGCACTGGCCGTACCCGGATGTCATTTTAGAGGTCATGACATTTTGGTGTATAGGTAAAAACTACTTAATAAAAAACATTTTTCATCAATTTTTAAATAGTCATTAGGGTTTTTAACCTTTGTGCACTGTTTTACTCATTAAAAAGCAACTTGGCTGTGAGAGAATAGCACCATATTAAGTGCATTTTATCAAATAAATTGTTCGGAAAAGCAGAAAGTAGTACTAAGAAACCAACAGTGGTGTCAGTAGTGGTGATTTTTGGCATATTTCAACCATAAGATTTTTTTAAATGATTTAAAAAGTCTACACATCCCTGTTAAAATTGCAGGTTTTGTTGGGTAAAAAAATGAAACCAATATAAATCATGTCAGATCTTTTTCCACCTTTAAGGTGATATCGCAACCAACAGAATTCAAGTGAAAACAAATAACCTGTTACAATAACCTGTTTGCTCAAGTGTGCACGCCCCTTAACTGATACTTTGTTAAAGCACTTTTTGCTTGTAATACGGTCTTTTTGATTTGATCTGCACATCTTGATTTGGCAATTTTATTTCACTCTTCCTTCCTAGGTCTATAAAAATTGTGAGGGAATCTCCTATGCACAGCCCTCTTCATCATTCCACATGTTTTTGATATAATTTAGATCTGGTCTCTGACTGGCCCATTCCAAAATATTGAACATCATCTTCTGAAGCCATTCCTTTGTTGACTTGGATTTTTTTTCTTTGGGTCATTATTTTCTTCATCTTCAGCTGTCTAACAGAGGCCTGCAGGCTTTGTTGCAAAATATATCGGTATCAGTGTCCATGATTCCCTCTATCTTGACAGTGTTCCAGCTGAAGAGAAGTAGCCGCATAGCATGATGCTGCCACCATGGTCTGGTGTACTTTGGGTAATAAGCCGTCTTGTTTCTCCACCAAACGTATCTTTTAGGATTATGCTTAAAATGCTCTACCTTGGCCTCATCACTGAGAAAGGGATTCTGTCTAGCCACCCTACCCCATAGCCCAGACATGTGAAGAATACGAGAAATCGTCATCACATGCAGGGAGTGACTAGGACTTGCCAGATATTCCAGAAGCTCCTTTAATGTTGCCGGAGGTGTCTTGGCAGCCTCCCTGATCAATTTTCTTCTTGTCCTCTTGACCTTTCAACAGTGAGATCCTGTATATGCTTTGTCAGCTCTTTGTGGACCAACGCTTTAGCAGTCGGATGAAACCAAGATGATGTCAAGAAAATCCTACAGAAACAGCTGATCTTTATTTGGTGGTAATCAGAATCATTTCAATGATGACAGGTCTGTGATTATTACCCTTGAACATGAGTTTGAACGTGATTGGTCAGTTGGTTAGTTTTTTGGTAATTGAACCAATTGGTAGATTGGTTAGTTCTTAACAGTATTGCTGATGAACAGAAATTCACACAGGACGCTTCTTAAAGTTCCCAAATAGGCCAGCACTTGTTGACTGCTTCTACTTGGGAAGTTGATTTAGTTTTAAGTAAAATACTTTAGTTTTAAATAAATAAAAAATGTATACGGATGTATACATGGTTATTAACTTAACACTATTGAGATTTGTCTTAGAAACAAACTTCAACCATAAGCTTTTAACAAAATTTCTCTAAGACAATGAAAAATATTTATTCAATCTAGTGTGTGCAAAATTGTGAATTATATAGTAGTAGTATAAAATATAGAGTAGTGTGCAAAGTTTCCAGAAAAACAAGATATATGGACAAAAGTTGTTCATCAGCTGTGCAAGCAAATTGCTTTGACATTCTAAAGTTTTTCTGCACTTTTTTTCATGAGGGTGTATAAGAGGCACATGGAGCCACATTTTGACCTGTTTAACTGCTTGAGTGTCCAGCAGACAGCTTTTGAATGAAGAGCAATTTACATTCCACAACAGAGAAAATGGACACCATTTAAGAAGTGTCAAGGCTGTTTCTTCCCCCTAAATCATGTTTATCCCTGTGTAACACAGTGCTAATAGCTCCCGCTTACACCACTTACAAACTTTTGTGAGTAGTAAAGGGATTTATAGGTTTTTTGTTTTTTTTTCCAGCATGTTCTGGTTCGACCATCAAGAGTCCTTTGAGAATCCATGCTGTTTTCCATCAAACCCCTCCATTACTAAAAATAAAACCCCAGATAATAACTAGAGGCCAGATTTACCTGGTACAAGTTTTTAGTGTTCTGTAGCAACATGTTTAACCTTTTGTGTATTGTTTAGTCAATGGAAAGCAACTTGGAAGAGTGAGTGAATAGTGGTGCATTTTTTTTTTCTTTTTGCAAAAAAACAACCTGTGACCATTGTACTATTTTCTGAAGGACAGTAATTCTATGAACATACATCCTGCTCTGTTTTCTTTCTGTAGCAAGAGGTGTGTCTATGAAGTCTGAAGCTGTTGTGTTAATCTGTCTTGTGCCCTCCCCTATGCTGCCATTTCATCCCTGCTAGCTACATAACATTCCTCCTGTTTGTCGGAAAGCCACACTGGATATCTATGGAGGCTCTTGGAGCTACACTGTTGCCTGCATTGCTTACTCTGAATTGGGCCTTGGCACCAGGTATGAGGGGTTTGATGGGATATGGGCCAAAAGACACTGTAGTCAGATATTATCTGCCTGGTTTGTTGTATTAGAATAAACTGGCTTGGAGGGTTGAATACCCTTCATAGACACCTTTCTTGGTTTGCATGGTCACTCCATTTTGAAATCAAATGCACTAAAAATGATTTGGGAATGGGTTTCTTTTCTAATTACTTGGTCATTGATTTGGATCTTTTCAGGTACCAGCGATTGCAGTAGCTTCAGGCATCTTGAGAATGGCCGGACATTCTTCCGTTATGGTGGACTGTACGTCACTTTCAGCTGTAACCCAGGCTTCAGGATGTATGGCCACCGCACCAGCAGCTGTGTGTCTGGCCAGTGGGCTAGACATCCACCATTGTGCGTCGGTCAGTCAGTCCAGCCTGTGAATGAATATAAGCAGGATTATTTATGCAGAAAACGTTTTAAGCATACGCAAATGTAAACTTACGTTGAGTTCATGCTTTTGTTAGAGATTCCAGAGGAAAATGTAGTAAGGTATTAAGTTTGGGCTGAGCGCAGTGTTGTGTGTACAGAACTGCAGTGTGTGTATCTACTGCACTTTATCTTCTTGTCCAGTTCAAGGATGACACAGCCCAGTGATGGCTGGTCATGATATTAAATGAGAGGCTAAAATCTAATATCCATTAATAGCTTGACAGTGAAACTATTATGGCTGAGCAATGCATTATATCACAAGTTTTCACGGATGGCATAATAATGATGTGGGGACTGTACACACACAAGGTAGATATACTAATTTATTATTAATAAGTAATATATATTTAATAATAAGTAATGAAGTGCTAGCCCATTTATACCAGCCACCTCTGCCCCAGCTATACATATAGGTATTTGTGTAAGTTTGTTTGTAAAGTGGTATCAAGTATTTAATGCTAAGGTGTGTTAGTTTGTCAGGGATATAATATGTTTTGTCTGAGGGGTTCTCTACGGGATGGCTTATGTTTTGTCTGAGGGGTTCTCTACGGGATGGTTTGTCGTTGTGATGTGGTGTGTTTTGTTGTTGGCTTCACTGCTGTATGCTCTATCCATGCCGTTGATGTGCATGTGTCTGTTTAGTTTGCTAGTCAGCTGACTTGTTTTGTCTGGTGCCTGCACACCCTAGCTCCAGGATGCCCTAGTCCCGGCAAGCTCCTGCATGGCACCACATTGATGTCTCCTGATGGTTCACTGGTCCAATTCACCTGCAACACTGGGTTCAGGCTCTTTGGCTCACCGCTGCTCTACTGCAAAGGCAAGAGCTGGAATGGCAGCATGCCTGTGTGTAAAGGTGAGTGATCTTGACGAGACTACATACAGTCAAGGCGATGCAAGCAATTAAACCAGGTACATGACATGTCTATTACCTGTCCATATTTCTAATACACCGCTTACCCACTGAACAATCCATTGTCTAACAGATTCTTCCCAAGCATCGTTAGAAGGCTGCATTTACTCTGGGTCGTTCTTCTTGATGTTAATAGTACTGCTAGTAAATACAACAAGGCAACACAGTATGTCTCCCAATAAAGAGTCACAGCAAGTCATTTTTTCAATTAACACCATTATTTCTCTTTTCAGAGTTAGACATCATGAACCTTTTCCAGCAGAAGCAAACATCATTGTACAAACTTGGTATGGAGTTAAACCAAGACATGACCAATGTGAAAAACCATTTCAGGGCTATTGCTATCACAGCTGCCAAAGAGACCTTTCTAAAATCCTCTCTGCTTGGGGCTCCTCAGCCCAAATCCCAGTTGATTGGAGATTTGCCTGAAGATCCACAGAAACATCCAAACCCTCCAAAAAGACTGTGGCATGATCAAATCACTACACAAGCTAGAGCAGAGACTGTAGGACTTGAAGACACAATTATTAAACCGAATAACATCGGGGAACCAACTACATTCTCAGATCCACTCAACCAACCACTAGTGCCAGCTACATTAGTGAACTCTCCAACAGTCTCAACCACCACTCTGCTTCCTGCTACTTTATCAAAACCCACGCAGTCAACTATCTTGGTCACTTCAACTATAAATGATCAGCAAGAACAGCAAGAAGTGTCATCCAAATTCCTAGATCAGATGCTTTCTTCTACACCCAAAAGAGAAGATAAGAGAGAAAACTACCTGACTGCAACAGCACAAATGCATCATGAAATTTCAGTCACAACTTTGCAAGTCCTTGGTGTGTCAAGGGGAAATAACTTGGAGATGATTCCAGCAACAGTAGATTCAAGTGCAGCCAAAGCACACACAAACAGTCTTCAGAATGGTCCCTCTCGAGATGCACCTACAGTGTCTCCAGAAATCCTTAAGAATAGTGAATTATCTAGTAACATTGGGATCATAATCGAAGCTTCTACTGCTGAAGATATTTCACAGTCTTTACAGGTAACAGAGGAAGTGAGTACTGCTGTCTCTACAACCAGTTCTCTTGACCTCCCAGTATCTAAAAATGAGCCACTTACCTCAAAATCTTTCCCAACATCTTTTATGGCTAGTTCCCCACCATTAAGTCCTTCTGGGATCCATGATGGAGAATTTTTCGTCTGGAGTACTTCAGCAGCAGGGGCCGAGGAAGATTTTTCGCCCAGGACGGAAGTATCAACAGCACATATCCCTGCCATACACTCGACTCCAGTTGTTACTACCAGTGATCTTCAAACAAAGCATCTGGCAAAGGGTAGCAACATGGTAGATAAGGAACGACTTGAGCCTAGTAGACTTTCGATTGGTCAGATAGATGGAGACTTACAGGCTATTTCAAGATCAGGCAAAAATGAGCCTGCCAGCTTTAGTCTTTTTACTCTTAAAGACAGAACGCCAATGATCAGTAATCATGATCAGGAAAATGGAACAGCTAAGCAAAGTGTGGTGAACCAAACCATGGACTCTACAGCAAAACACAATATCACTGTCACCACTTCAGCAATTTCAGGTTTCCCAGTATTCCACTCCATTAAACGAAGGCCTGTGTGTCCTTACCCTCCTTTACCTGCTCATGGTACTTTCTATTTCCATACAATATTCAACCCTGCTCCATTCCAATATAAGCATTACATACAATACGCCTGCTATGCTGGTTACACGCTGGCCAATGGGGATGTGTACAGCTACTGTCTACAGGATGGGCAGTGGAGTGGTGCCACACCCATGTGTATCGGTAAGCTGCTGTTTTTCCAGAACTTATTTTGGTAAAGATACAGTCTAAAAAGTCTGACAGACTTGCTGAGAAAGCATTTTCTTGTTACAGTTGTGTATTACATTACAGTATTGTGGGAATTCCTCACTTACATTTTTTTCAACCATGTTAAGGTCTTTGAGTCACCCTTGAGTCACAGTAAGTTTGAGTGATGCGTATGCTGTTTAACATTCTTTAAACATCATTACAGATAAAATCTTTCTGCAAGGTTTATTAGGTACACCAACATACAAGTCACTTTGTAGGTATACAGATACTTACTGTAGGCTTTCTGTTACTGTGTACAGTATGTCACAGCAGTATTGATGAGGTTTATGAAGAGTGTTCACTTACTAGCCACCGGACACCTACCTTGTCAGTTCACAATTCAATTTTATATTCAATTTTCCATGCACAATCAGAGTTAATCTCAAGAGTGTCAGTTTCTGACCACAGCAAAGTTGCCAACTGGATTTATTTATTTATTTTTCCAGTGTCAGGCTGTTCTCAAACCAGTCGTGACTTTGAGGTGTTTAGGGACACAGCCAATGCCTCTGCACCTGATACACTGGTACCACACACACTACCTTTTTACTGCTAGTGCTGTCCTGAGAATGGCAAAATCAACGAATGGTCCTATACTGATTCTTTCCCTGTGATAAATCAATAGAGGGCTAGAGAATAATAAATCAGTGTATCATATTACATAATTGAAGAATTTACTGGTCTTTAAAATGCACTCATGGCTCGGCACAGAAGCTCATGTCCATCAAAACAAAATCCTCCTTATAGCTCAGAAAGTGGCCTTCCTTGGATGGAGAATGCTGTATCTACAGCAGCGTCTGGAAGGTTTTTCCAGGATAATAATGACCCAGGAGTTTAACTCCACGCCACGTTTAACTCCAGCCTCAGTAGCATCCGAATACATGTCTGGATTGGTCTCTGTCAGCTCGCATACACTGCTCTAAACTAAGTGAGTGTGCAACCTGCGGCACTGAACACACTCTTTTGCACAGACGGAATTTACTCTGTCACAGTGCGTGGCTTTTATATAAACCTTATTTATCGAAGGACAAAAAGATTTTTCAATCAGGAGCATGAATTAAAAAAAAAAGACCTGCACACACCTCTACGCACACCTCTATCACTACAAAGTGATATCAAAGTGAGCCAAAGAAAATAGCACCATCTTACGCAATGTGCAGTGTTGTATTCTATTACTATAATTTGCTAGACTGTGCAACCTTTAATGCGCACAGATACATAAATCCCTGCATCTCTCTTAACCTTGGTTTTATTCAGTGACACTGCTGTGCTGATGGTTACAGTAAACATGTGCGAAAGCTATTCAGAATCTCTCTGACCTGCTAAATTCACTGTGACTCCAGACTGTACATCAGACCAACCTGGGATTAGGCTGTGACTACCCTGGGCTATTAGTGCTCTGTTTAGCTCATTATCCTTTCTTGTCTTGTGTACATCTGCTTATTGCTTTGTGCTGTTTGATCTAAAAGGACTGTAGACTATCGAATGTGTTCTCTGAGCTACAGATATGTATACATAGATACATAGCCCTACCACAGTTGGCTCTCAGTACGCTGTTGTTAGAGAATCTGTAGCAAGGGAAACATGAACTGGTTCTGTTTTTGGAGAGCCTATATCCTCCTAGGGTACATAAATTAGCCTGGACATTGAGCAAAGCATGACCGGATCTGCCTATTTTGTGGAAATAAATCGTTTCAGGAAGCAGAGGACATCCTCTCTATCTTTCCATTTGAGTTTAAATATGAGAGATTGATGAGTATTTAGATAAAAATGAAAAAAAAATTCCAAAAGCCTATATTTTGGAGCAGGTGTATTCTAGATGTTACTGGGATTAACCATGTATATCCTTGCCTACAGGGTTAACTCCGTGCTCTCTGAACAACGGTGGCTGCTCTCAAGTGTGCCGGGTGAATGCGCACAATCGCGCCGAGTGTCACTGCGAGCCTGGCTTCCTGCTGCTGGGAGACCAAAGGACATGTCGAGGTGAGGGATACATGCTTGAACACATTTTATTCCAGAGCACACTTTATCCTATAGATGCGAAACAATAACTTACCAGCTATGTGGTGGGAAAGTCCAGGATCATGATATGATTACGGAAAAAAAAAACCCTAGAAAGTCATGATTTATACAAAACAACAAAGGATGTTCAATATGAGTATATTTTGAATAAGAGTCCTTGGATGAGTGTAGGACAGTCTTTATGATTACAACATCAATCCTACACAACTACAAATCTACAGTATCCAGGTGAGATCGTCTACTGAAGCAAGAGTGAGACTTGAGCAAGAACTGTTTTTGGGAATTGCAGATTTTTTTTTTTTCAGGTTATCCATTTGGGACCATCCACAACAGCAGGAGGTAAACTCATAAAGGCTTTGCTTCATTTTTATTTGCCGTCTTCATTTGTTTCATTAGCTTCTCGGGCGCCAGGGTTCTGGCACTAACCTAACATTTTGTCTGTAGTATACCTTTATGTATATGTATCTGTTAGCAAACCAGTTGGGACATCTGGATTTAGTGCTAAATGCCTTTTAAATTCATGTTCTGTCGCCTTTGAGAGTTTCCCCAAGGCTGTGAATTCTTGTCCCACAGAAGTGTGGTATTGTAACGAGGGCGAGCCACAGCAGGTATGGGACATTCTTTAGTGCAGTCGTTCTTAGCTGTTTTTTTACTATACACTTAACCCTCGTGTTTAACTTTTTTTTTTTTCAATGATTCTCAGTTTCAAATGTCACTTGTGAAACAATATAATAATTCTTTAAAAAAAAAAAAACCACTATATTATTAATTATATTAATATTATATATAATATGTTCAGTTTGTTTTGATTTGAAAGCAATAGGTTGAAAAAAAAAATGGTTAAATGGTAAATCTTCATAAATACGAAATAAAAAAAAAAGGTAAGCTTGGTCCCCGTCACGTTACCTTGGTCTCTTATTAATACTTCTACTGCACACATGCATGCAAATATTTGCCTTTACTCTTCCTCACCTGTATATTGTCATGGTATGTATTTACAGTTGAGGCCAAAAGTTTACATCCCCCTTTCAGAATTTGCAAAATGTTAATTATTTTACCAATTTGTCTTTTATTTTGCTCACTGATGCTCCAGAAGGAAAAACCATGCATTAAGAGCCGGGGGGGTGAAAACTTTTTGAATTTGAAGATCAGGGTAAATTTAACTTATTTTGTCTTCTGGGAAACA
>CM075027.1:14317327-14337951 GCA_037576675.1 Pangasius sanitwongsei
ATCCCTCTTATTTTGGTGAAATAATTAACATTTTGCAGATTCTGAAAGGGGGATGTAAACTTTTGACCTCAACTGTATAAACAGGTGTCAATCAGAAGAGGAAAGGTCCTGTGTCTTGTTCCTCTCAAGGATTTACAATTGTATTACCATAAAATCGTGAGAAGGGTATGGGTCAGGGGGACATCCTTTGCTGGATTACTGAAGAGAACATGAGGGTTAAAAACTGTGTTAATCAGCCATTGCTCTTAAACCGGCCAAATCAGTACAAACTTCCTGTCTAGGATGATTCCTGTCTAGGATGATGTCTCAGATCTGAAATCTTTCATGATAATTTCTAAGAAACTAATGACAATGATTTTTCTGTTATTCTGTCATCCTTGTACTAAAGTACACCTATACGGTAATATTGGTCATTTATAGCACGCAGTACATCCATACCCGAACCCGACTCTGTCATTAGGGAGAAAAAAAAGAAGATGGGTTTGATGCAAAAAAAAAAAAACATCCTCTCTGGTTCCAAATATGGTCTGGCATGTAATAGTGCAGAGCAGTACATTATCAGCAGCTTGTTTTTCACTTACCAAGAGGCTCACGTTTACATATGATAAATGATGGAGTAAGACTGGAAGGAAATGTGCGACACGAACATCACTCAAGAGTTTGGGTGAGAACAGGGGGGTGTGTGTTTAGTGCAGATTCGCCAAATGAATATTTGGAATACCATCATGATGAAAATATCTATTCCTTTAGGGCAGTGTTCAGTTATTATGCATGCATTATTAATATTTAATTGTGAAATTGCGCACATCAATATTCTGACCTTACGCACGTGTTACCTGAACTTGAAGTATTAAGTTCAGTGTCACTGACCGTTTGCTGTCAGACTGAAATGTATGGTTTTAGGCTGCAAATACAGTAAAAGACTACAGAATGCCATTTGTGGCCAATATTCAATACAAAAATATGACATTATTAATTAATTAATTAATAGTACCATCCCTTTAAAGTAGAGTTTGTTTGGTTTTTTTTTTGGCTTAATCTTAATCAGAGACATTGGTTATTTCGAGGACTGAATTATTTAGTGTTTATTACTTTTCTAAACTCCTTTAAGCACGAATGTTTAATGTTCAGTGAGCACATTGCTGAGATATGCAGCGTGACTTTAACCAGTTATCTTTCTTCCACTGCTAGAATGTCTGCCATATGATATGATATAATTTTTTATTTATTTTTTTTTTTTATAGTGTGTGGCCATGTCAACATCCCCTCTTTAATCTGCTCCAGACATACCGTGTATGCCTGTGTTTTTGCATTTATAAAACTTCATACGTGTGTGTGTGTGTGTGTGTGTGTGTGTGTGTGCGCTTTGTAGATCTGGACGAGTGTGTGGAGGGACTGCATGAGTGCCAGCAGGTCTGTGAAAACACCTTTGGCTCATACAGGTGCAGCTGCAGCCTTGGTTTCCAACTTTCATCCGACAGGATGTCCTGCACCGGTGAGTTCTTCATTCCAGGACTAAACTCTTCATCCTGTCTGGAGTGTGTGTGTTTTGTTTTTTTCCCCACACACACTCCAGACAGGATGTTTATGAATATTTAAAGATTTAGAAAGATTTCAAGATGCTCCCTCCTAGTGGCATTCTTCTCAATTATGTGGCAGCAGCATGCATAACATCCTGAAGATACAAGTCAAGGGCTTCAGTTAATGTTCACATCAAACATCAGAATGGGGAAGATCTCAGTGACTTTAACCATGGCATGGCTGTTGGTAACAGATGGGCTGTTTGAGTATTTCACACACAACAGTCTCTAGAGTTTTCACACTGTGTGCAGAAGGTCTGCAGGCTGAAACATCTTGTTGATGAGAGAGATCAGAGGAGAATGACCAGACTGGTTTGAACTGACAGGAAGTCCATAGCAACTCAAATAATCACTCTTTACAACCGTGGTGAGCAGAGAAGCATCTCAGAATGCACAACACATCAATCCTTGAGGTGGATGGGCTACAACAGCAGGAGAGCACATCAGGTTCCACTCCTGTCAGCCAAGGACAAGAATCTGAGGCTATCATGATAGCCTCAGATTCTTGTTGTAGCCCATTCACCTCAAGGTTCGATGTTTTGTGCATGCTGAGATGCTTTTCTGCTCAGCACGGTCGTAAAGAGTGATTATGAGTTACATTATACGAATCTGGCCATTTTCCTCTGACCTCAAGGCATTTCCACCCAAAGAACTGTCGCTCACTCAGTGCTTTTGCTTTCCTCACTATTCTGTGTAAACTTCCAGGAGATCAGCAGTTTCTGAAACACTCAAACCAGCCCACCTGACTAACCAGCCCATCAAACGTTTTCTTCATTCTGATGTTTGATGTGAACATTACCTGAAGCTCTTGACCTGTATCTGCATGATTTTTTATTTTTTATTTTTTATTTATTTATTTTTTTTTTTTGCATTGTGCTGCTGCCACCTGATTGGCTGATTAGATAACTGCATGAAAGTGCAGGTGTACAGGTGTTCCCAATAAAGTAGACAATGAGTGTATAATACAATGACCGTATAATGCACGTTACACTGTGTGATAGCTTAGAAGCGTGGCTGAACAAACAAGCTATGCTTTCATCAGGTGGATCCTGTGACACATCTCTCTATTCCAGATGTGAATGAGTGTGTGCTGCCTGCTGGCATGGCTCGCTGTGCGTTTGGCTGCGTCAACACACCAGGTAGCTTTCATTGTCTCTGTCCTGCAGGGTATAGCATGAACATCACAGATGGACATTGTGAAGGTCAGTGGTGATTGGTGTTTTTGAAATTGTTTTGCAAGTGTGGGAAAACCTTGTTTTCCGTTATTGAGATTCAACATTTTCCTGAGCGATGTATGTTTGTGCCCTGATTGCGCAGATATAGATGAATGTATCGAGAATGCGGGTCTCGGACCATGTGCGTACGCATGTGTGAATACTCCAGGTTCTTTCCACTGTGTCTGTTCAAATGGATATCGGCTAGCTGGGGACGGGACGACCTGCATCTCGGAGTGTCCACCGGGATACCGCAGAAAACGTTCTGATCCGCTTGATCTGGGAAATTCAACTGCACTCACTTGTGTCGGTAAGTAGTTTACAGGAGACAGGGTTTAGTGCAATAATGTCTATAAAGCTGCTTTAAAGCAACTTGTATTGTAAAAAGCAATACAACAATAAAACTCTATTCAATTCTATTCATCTGGGTCAGGATATACCGGAACAAGTTTTATAGATCAATGAATTGGTATGGATAGCATCTGTACCAAATGCTAGTACTTAAGTAATTAATGTAGCAAATGTAGGTAGATAGAACCGTGTTTGAAAATTTTTGATGATTTTACAGAGCATTCTTTGGGTAGATATTGCAATATTGGTGCAAATAGCATTTTAATTTAAATCCTACGTCTTTATTTTGAAATTTTGTAACAAGTTTTGTATATAACAATGGCGCACAGATTCAGCCATGCCAAAGGTAGGGAGTGGGATCTCCCAGGGGTGGGCAGTTTTTTCTTTAATGCAGGTGGGACAGGAGGTCAAATGTGAAGCTCATGACACAAATAAAGGCCACATTCATTAACATGAGCATGCTGAGTGCTTGCATAGTATGGCCTAGTCACTGGGTTCTTTCATCTTCATTATAATAACTGCTTCATTATATTCAGGGTCACAATGTTTAAATTACTAATTTGCAGTTTGGGAAACAGAACCATCGGGCAGGTGCAAACAAAAATAATAACTATGGGTCAGTGGGGTTGGTCAAACTTTCTGTGGAAGTGGACCGGATTTAAAAACAAGTCACAGTTTTAGACACTGAGCAGGGAAGAAATGGTCTCATGCCCCATAGATAATATGGATTTTCATTTTCAGTAATCGCTGAGCGCTGAACTCTGTTTAAACCAAACAAGATTTGTTCTATCGCAACAAAAAGTATTTGTTCCACTGTGGAGAGATCCCAAGTTCGAATCCCAAAGATGCCAAAGCCACCCATGGCCAGGAGCCAAGAGAGCAAAAGTGGGCATGCTTTCTGGGTGGGAGGGATGACATACTATTTCTCCTTTGTCAGTCACAGCAACACTAGCCAATCATGAGCTTCTGTGAGCATATGAATGTGGAAAAGGGTAGACAGCGCTTTCCTTCGAGTGTGTTATGCTACCCTGCGACTTGGCAGAAGGACGTTAGCCTTCACCCTTCCCAGTTGGTAGCTGTCGTATGATGGGGGGAGAGCTGTCTGGTGGCCGAAAATCGGCGGGTGACCAAATTGAGGAGAAAATTAGGGTAAAAATCAGGATTTGAATTTACAAAATTCAAATTCTAATGGCATAAATATCATTGTAGCAATTGGGCTGTTTCAAATCCATTGTAACTGTTATAAATGCATATGTATGTATGTATGTATGCAGTTTTTAAATGAATATTAAACTGTGGTATAGTGTGTTCTAATAATGAATGTGCACATCCATTTCAGATATTAATGAGTGTGAGGACATGGAGCAAATGCAACATCGCCTGCCGCACAAGTGTGAATGGAAGTGTGTTAACTTGCCAGGCACACACCGCTGCATTTGTCCACGTGGATATACACGGCATCCAAATGGATACCAATGCAAGGGTTAGTTCATATAACTGAATGGAGTTGAAATACAGCAACAAAGAGCTGAATTTCCAAAATGGCCAAAGAAGCTTAACGAATATCTGATTTATTTTGTCTGTCCTGTGCCTTTTTTTTTTTTTTCAGATATCAATGAATGTGCACTGAGGAATGGGGGCTGTTCTCACGTATGCATGAACCACAGAGGTGGCTACAAATGCGCTTGTCCCGAAAATTACCGTATCTCTCCTTACGGCAGGAAGACGTGCCAACCAGTTTAAAATTCACAAAGGATAGTCACTTAGCATACCGTACTGTTCCACTCTTTACCTACTCATCCACCTTGTCATATAAGTGTAAGATTTAATGTATTTAAAGTTTGATTTTTGATCTCTGATTTTTGTATATAAAGTTAAAAATAGAAAGTTAAATATTTTATTCTACTAAAGCCAAACTCCATCGTGTCCTCTAATTTTTTTTTTTTTGAATTCTCATTTTGAAAAGTTTCTGTAAAGACAAGTATTTGTATTTGCATCCATTTCAGGTTGTTGTGGATTTAGCTGTCAGTAATTTATAAGTATGGGTGAGTATTTGTAGTTGTAAGGGATTTCAGTGAGGGGTATTTGTGGTTCTGAGCCACTAGGCTGTGGGGGAATTCAACAATGGCAGTATTTAGCTTGTAAGAGGATATTTGTGGATGTGGGGCATTTAGCTGCATAGTATGTAGGTATGCATAATATGAGATTTGAGTGCAGATACAAGTTTGTATATGACTGTGACAGGTTTGCAGTGTGATACCCAAGCACACAGCAGACTCAGGGGAATATTCTGCGGGTTTTTATTTTTGTTCACTG
The DNA here is from genome assembly GCA_037576675.1 of Pangasius sanitwongsei. NCBI lineage: Eukaryota > Metazoa > Chordata > Actinopteri > Siluriformes > Pangasiidae > Pangasius > Pangasius sanitwongsei. The sequence goes on from CM075027.1 coordinate 14,322,789, forward strand.
TGAAAGACAAAAATTAACCTAGGAGATCTGAAGAAGGTTTCACTATTATTCACTCTGCAAGTCCACACCAGTATCCCTGAAGGGAGCACTTGGCAAGGTGAGTCCACTAGGTTTAGCATGTAAGTGCTTTAAATACCTCAGATGCTAGGTACATTATACAGTATGTGAGGACAAGACAGCGAGGGGGCAACACCTTTTGGCATACAGAGAAGTGTGAGAAACAATGGGTCACGTCCCTTATAGAGACGAGGAAACAAATTATAAAAGCAAATATAGGCTTACACAAGACAAAAATTCATAAATGTTATACTTTGCTTCCACAGTACATGCTAAACAGGTCGACTTTTCCAAGTAATTTCGACTAAGGAAACTTTCCTAACTATAAATCAGAGCTTTTCTGTACATCTGTGTCGGAGCTGATTCACAAAAAAAAAAAAAAACTCTCACTGGAGTGGTAGAGACCATAAAGATGATCAAGCAGATACAGTCCCCTCCAAAAGTATTGGAGTGGCAAGACAAATTCTTTTGTTTTTGCTACACACTGAAGACATCTGGGTTTGAGATTAGAAGATGAATATGAGACAATAGATCAGAATTTCAGCTGTTCCTGATATTTACATCTAGATGTGGTGAACAACTTAAAACATGGCACCTTTTGTTTGAACCCATCCATTTTTCAAGTGATCAAAAATGCTGGAACAAGTGGCTGACAGGTGTTTCTTGTTGCCCAGGTGTGTCCTGTTAGATTAACTGTTTAGACGTTTAATAGCTCTGAATTTTGCCTGTGAAGGCTGCATTTGTTGTTAAAAAGGATAAACCAACATGAAAACCAGAGAGCAGTCTATGGGAGAAAAGCAAGCCATTTTGAATCTGAGAAAAGAAGGAAAAATCAATCAGAGTGATTGCACAAGTATTGGGCATAGCCAATACAACAAGTTGGAATGTCCTGAAAAGTAAAGAAACCACTGGTGTACTAACAACCAGACATCGAACAGGTCGGCCAACGAAAACAACAGCAGTTGATGACGGAAGCATTGTGAGAGCTGTCAAGAAAAACAAACAAAACGATCAGTGACCTCAACAACCTCCACAGGGCAGGGATGAAGGTATTACAATCCACCGTTCAAAGAAGACTTCGAGAACAGAAATACAGAGGCCATACCACAAGATGCAAAGCACTCATCAGCATTAAGAATCAGAAGGCCAGATTGGAATTCACAAAGAAATACAGAGATGAGCCACAAAAGTTCTGCAACCAAGATTAACCTCTACCAAAAGACTTCATCAGAGGGGAAAAAAGTGAAGGTTTTAGACTGGCCATGTCAATCACCAGACCTTAACCCAATTAAGCATGCATTTCACCTCACCTTATAAACTGAAGGGAGAACCCCCCCCCCCCCCCCCCAAAAAAATAACCAAAAGAAACTGCGGTACATGCCTGGAGAAGCATCACAACAGAAGAATGCAACAGTTTGGTGAGGTCAGTGAGTCGCAGGCTTGATGCAGTTACTGCGATCAAGGGATATGCACCCAAATATTAAGCGTTACTTACTTTAACTGTACAACTTTTTGTTCCTATACTTTTGCTCACAAAAAAAAATGGTTGGTCTGCTGCCAAAGGTGCCATGTTCTAAGTCGTTTAACGCATCTAGATGTAAATATTAGGAAACGAAATTCTCAGCTATCACCTCATACTCGTCTTTTGATCTCAAACCCAAATGTCTTCAGTGTATAGCAAAAACAAAAGAATGGGCCTTGCTGTTCCAATACTTTCGGAGAGGACTGTGATGTGCCCTAGGACATGGTCCAAACAGAGAGTGTAAAGACATCCTATCAGGTAATATTGGAAAGCGAGGACAACCAACCTGATCAGAAAACACTCTTTTGTCAGTGACTTATGAGCAGGGAGTTTCCTGCTAATGTACAAGCTGGGCAGTCTTTACCTTCCATCACCTAGGACAAAACAGCCCTGAACCCTCTGTCCAACACCTAGGTCTGCAATTCAATGGGGAAAGACAAATTAGGTAAGTGAAGCAATTGTTGCTATCTTAAAAAAATTTGAGGATGCCCAAGAACCAAAATGAATTACTGCATGATGTACCACCATCTGTCCTGTTGCAAACTGATAGGTTCTCTGTGAGCCTGGCTCATCTCAAGGACTTCACAGCCAATTGTTATTGGTAAATACTGAAGTCATATTAAATATACTGTGGCACCGAGTGAGACAAATCAAATCCTTTCATTTTCTTGGACACCAAATTGGACTGGATAGAATTTGATGTAGGATCACTTTTGGGAGATTATCTGTCTCTCGCATTGTGAATATTACTTGCTTTATTGAAGTGCCGTGATAGTTCAACAGGTTATTTGGTGTGTTTTCCACGTGTCCAAGCTTGAAGGGCCCTTGCCACTTGGCAATTCAATTGAGCTGTAGGTCAAGAGCAATACAAGGACCTTATCTCCCTGAAAAAATTGTCTCAATAGTTGTTGAGCAGTTGTTTGCCGTCCCTGAACCTGCAGCAAATACCTAGTGTTTTGCTCTTAGGTGTAGGATTTTTGTTTTGTTTTTACTGGGGGTTTGACCGTTTCCAGGTGTTTCCTTACTCATGTCCAACACACCCTGTGGCTTCTGCCTGGGATACCCCCTGATCTACAAATAATACCGACTCCAACATATTTATTGCCATCCGTTACACATTATCATACAAACCATGATTTAAACATTTTGCTAAAATGTTCTACCAACTTGACATTACATTGTCTGTTGGGAGATGGGATTGTCTTAGATAAGAAACAGTGCTTCAGGTATCTCTTTGCAGAGACTGTCCACATAGAACCCACTTCAGGATACTGCACTGCATATTCCACTAGCCACCATATGATATGGTACCCCGGTGCTGAACAGGCTAGCGGCTCCACAACGGCCATGCCAATTCTTTCAAATTGGATACTGATAAGAGGGAGCGGCCACGACATCTCATTCGGGATGGCTGACGGATTTTCCAATGCAACGGTCATGGAATGATGCACACCACTGACGAGTATCAACAGTTAACAGGTTGTAGTGTTTTATTTGCCCCAGTTGATGGTAACAGTTTCTCCAGTTTTAGTGTCCCAAGTCATTCTGTATAATGTAGCTTAAAAAAAAAAAGCTTTAAAATTGTGACACACTGGACAAGACATGTTGACTCTCGCTTTTTGACTTGTTTGGTTGAAGGCATACCTTCAAGTGTTGCTTTGCCAAACATCTACTCGTTTTCAGACTTAAGAGAGACTGTTGCCCCTGCATTGCCACAATAGACACTGGGATGCTGTTCCATGTCTACTGTGTATATGTGAGCAAATTCTCATATTTTTGCACAAGTGTGACATTGGTAGTGTCTGCCTTGAGAACAACACTTTTCTGATGACAACTTTGAAGAAAATTAACTTTTGGCTTTGCACCTCACTGCACAGGGAAAGAATGTAAATAAATTTCGGGTAAATGAGGCTCAGGGCCCGAAATCCTGGCTCATGGTGCAAACCAGCAATAAAATATGTCTCTACCTGCTACAATAATTATGATATTGTTGTTGATCATTATATCAAGTATTTAGTTATGTTGTTGATCATTATATAAGAGATGGTACCTTCTGACCACCTGTTATTTTTTGGCAGGTCAGAATCTAAAAAAAGACCAAAAAACAACAAAAAAAAATCTTTTCAGAACACTTTTAATATATAACAACATATTTACAAATATTTAACATTTGACACTATGTAGTTAAGAGATGTTCCTACAGGTGTCTCTAACAAATTTTTGACATAAATATAATTTCAACATGACTCCCCTTGCCCATAACTACAGTAAGAATAAAGTAGCTTGACAGGCTACAAAGTTAGCTGCAAAGTGTTGTCTCTGTTTTTTCTCAACTTTAAAATACAAAAATACCATTGTCCCAACACAATATTAATAGCAAATCTATAGCTTAAGATTCATCACAACACGCACGGAAGCTCGCATGTCTGCATGATGGACATTCATTAGGACGAAGATTTGTTGGTCCTGGAAGCCAAATCCCTTATACATCGTGGAATGCGATTGTTAAAACAGGACGGATGGAGTAAGAGCAAGACATAAAAACAGTAGTTGGTCACATCATTTTTCCAGTTTCTTTAGGGGCAAGGGAGATCAACGACAAATGGGAATTCAGTGTGTATTCCACAATTTGGGGTTTAGCAGATTTGAGTATATTCACAATGGAGTGAGTAATGATGAGTGAAGGAGGGGCAATGGTAAATATGACATTTACTTTAGTTACTCATGTGATCAGGGGCTGGGCCTATATAGCTTTTACCGTGGCCATGTAAAGCGGCAGGGATTTGGTTAACCTCACCTACAGAGTCAGGTCTATAGCAATTTTGCGTCAAATTTTCCAGTTAAAGGGGCAAGGCTCCTTTACCTTAATTATACAAATCTCCATTTGAAAGGGACAGTGCCAATAGTACCTTTAACTGAGTCAGGTACTGGGCTTACAGTACCTTTAGCTTTCTTAACTAGGTGCAAGTCCTTAAATACCATTACCTTAGTAGTTATTCCAGCTTTAACTGATGCTAGCCCTGAAAGAGTACCTACAGAACCTTTAGTTTGTCAGATACAGGGTTGAGACCTTTGCCTCAATTGCAGGGCAAAGGGACATAAGCCTTTAGGACCTTTTACTTTCATGAAGGTAATAACTACAATAATAACTACTAAGGCAATGATATTAAAGGTTTCTTCTCTGCACAAGGTTAAGAAAGGGAAAGGTACTGTAAGCCGTGCATGTGCTTCAGTTAAAGGTACTATTAGTACTGTCCCTTGCCAACAGAGGTGAAGATGCTGTTGAATGTCAGGGGCTCAAGCCTCAGGAGAGCCAAACTGCCACTACTGGACCCTTGAGGAAGGCCCTTAGCTCTATTAGGCCCTATCTGCTCCAGGGGTTCCATATCATGGCTGATCCCAGCTTCCTAACAAGCTGGGATAGGCAAAGAGAAGAATTTAATTGCGTATGTGACAAATAATGACTTTCTTAATTATTCTTCTTAACAATAGCCAGCTACAGAGATGGAACCTATATCACCTTTACCTCAGGACGGAGCAGAGGTCAGATCTATAGGATCTTTAGCCTTGTTAGTCTGGTATAGAGGCTCAGGCTGTGCTAGTTACCTGATGCTGATATAGGGCTGCTATAGAACCTTTAGTTTGCTAGAAAGAGGGTTGGTGCCCACAGCATCTTGACCTCACTCTAACAAGGTACAGAGGCTGGTCCTATGGCACCTTTACATCAGTTAGCCAGGGGCAGGCACAGGGTCTACAGCATTTACCTTAGTTCTCCAGTGAGTCATTTTAATGTGAGACATCAGTAGTCTGCTAAAAAAAAAATAATAATAAATTGCATGTTGAAATGTGGTACAAGCACACAAGAGCCTCAAAAGATTTCTGTTGACATGCAGTAGGTAACAAAATTCACATGGGGTAAAATATATTATAGATTTAAATGACATCATTGTTTGACCCATATCCTTTGAAAATTAAAAATTTCAAAGCAGTCATCCTGATCTGGTGTGTCATATAGGTAAATGTTACAGCAAGCTTTTGCTAGCAAGGATCATTTTCACATTGTTTTTCGCACACTGTATACAGTAGTTAAACCCTTAGCTGCTGGCCTAAACCTTTTATATGAATTTAACTCGAGACCTAAATGGAAAGAGTGCATGTCAAAGTGTTATTTTCAAAGCATCAGGGCAATGAACAGAAGCAGAAAACTCGAATTTCACAGCGCAGAATACCAGGGATTTAGAAAGACATAAATACATGTTTTGTACCATGAAATGAAATGGTGAAATGGTGGGGAGGACATGGGCCTCTTTTAACCCATTAAAATAAAAATAAATAGCATTTAACAGAGGAAAGTGATCCAAGAGTTTGTTCCAGGTTGGCTCATTTCAGTGTATGGCACTACAAAAAGTCACTTTCTATTGTCTTTAGTTCCATTCAGTTTTGCCTCCACCCTGAATGTTTATCACTGTTAAAAAGTTAATGATTACACAACACCCTGATGCATTTGTCTTTCTAGTGGTCATTTGTTCTAAAGTGCAAATAGTGCTTTGTCGCCTGTGTTCCAATTTGCAGGGGTCATGTATGCAGCCATCCACCAGGAGGCGACAGAGGGACAGTTGCAGTCACAAAGGAATCCAGGACAGGGCAGCTCTTTATTCTTCCGTCGCGCGCGCAGTTGGCTCCGGCACATCCAGCGGCTTCACTATCTCTTCGTTATACACTCTCAGAATGGCTTCACATACAAACCGATACTGACTCTGTAAAGGTAGTGAAATGGGGGCAGATTCAGGAGATGGAAGGAAAAACTGTGGGCCAAATCTCAAAGACACATTGATTGTGTGGCCATTTGAATTATTTGAATATTTGATTGTATTCAGTTTGATGTGTATATATATATATTATTATTTTTTTCCCTAATTTTACTGTTTAGCAAATTGTTTGTTCTTTGGTTTTCACTACTAGATCTTTGAGACTGTAGTAGTTCTTAACATGAATGTGTTAGTATTATGTTAAGTAGAACTTGTATGTAGTAGAAAAAAAAAATATATACTTAATTTATAAGGAATATAGAAAATAATCAGCAATGGGGTGGCGTGATGTGGCCTGACATGAAGCGGAGTTACTGTTACCACCACCTATTTCCTATAAAAGCGGTCCCGGAGTGCTTTATTTCTCTTATACCGCAACCATCTGCCGATGATTACAATTTGTAATTTATTAAGGTACAACGTGTTATACTTTTTATCTGGTCACACCTGCAGTTAATGTGGTGGAACGTGCATTAAAACGCTCCCGTTACATAACTGTAGCTATAAACAAACGTTCCCTCAGCAGCCTCTCTTTTTTTTCTCTTGATGGTGATTTTAAAAAAAATGCAGCATGTTACCGAGATCCTCCTTACCAAAGCTCCTACTAAAGCGTCACCATATCAACAATTATTAACAGGTTTTCTTGCTGTCAGAGCTGCTGTTCTAGAAAATAAATCAACACCTTCTGGCAATCAGAATCGAGAATCGAGAACAGCGCTGTGGCATAAACTAATATATACATGAATTAGGTCACTTGAGCTTAAGAAAAAAATGGTTGTAAAAATTGAACTCTGCCTCCTGGATCTCCTTGAACAGATTTGGGGGGAAAAAAAAAACAAACTTCACTACTCACTGCAGTTTGAATCATCATGGCTCGCTGGTCTCTCATGGTCCGGACGATGTCTAACGGATATACGTCTTGACTCCGCTCGATCAGACACATCGCTGTCTCCATGGTGATCAGAACCCCTGTGCGACCAATCCCGGCGCTGCCAGGGGGTGGGGGCAAAGGCAGTGGATCAGTGAAGGATAGGCTGAGCTCACGCTGAGCTCTGACTACCATGTAATAAACATCATAGAACTAGTTTTCTTCTTCTTCTTTACATCAGTTTACTGAAATAAGGTCATGTGCTTGATTATATGCACAAAGTTTATAGCCTTTATAACTAAGTATTGCAGTTATAGCTCAATTATTGCACTTCTCTCACTAGCCTTATTCCATGCTCGATATATTCCTAAATTTATATATAATATGTATATACACATACACACACGCACTATAGATATAGTTTAGTATCCTGAATGTGAATGTCAGTCTATCTGGGTTACACTCGGACCCAGATATCCAGTTGTTCTGGATACTATTCTGGATCTATCCAGATCATTTTGAAACCTGTCTTTAGCGAATTTACATAAACTGGAACTGTCTCTCCTTTTCTGCTTTTCTTGTTGATCGGGGAAAAAAAAAAAAGACTTCTCGCCTCTTTATACTCTCTTAATAACTTCCATCTTCCATGTTTTCTAGAAAGCGTCGGCTTTTGGGGCTCATTTTACACGACTGCTGTCATTTGGCACGAAGAAGATTTACAATACGATGCGAGAGGTAATGAAAAAAATAAACAATTTCTCTGAAGCCACAGACCATACAGACAGTCTGTGAACAATGTCGGAACACTAGCACAGTCTAGTGGTAGTCCAGATAGTTAACATGACTATTGTTTGCTAATGCTGCAATATCAGGGTGTGGGTGTTAATATAAGAACCAGACTCATTGTACACGTCAGATAAACATGGTGTGTAAACGATGGGTGTTTTGTAGGCCTGACCTGCAGTGCACAACCACAGGGTCCTGGGAGTCTCCTCGCTTACTGCGCACCAAGTTAACAAAGTTCAGGAAATCGGTAGAGTCATCTGGAACGCCGTGATCGGGCCAAGCCATGTACTGCATCTGACAAATGTGCCTCTCTTCTTTAGTCTACACACACACACACACACACACACAGAATAGTCATATATAGAATTAGTCACGTCATAACACTAGACCCATTTTCCCATACATGGATTTATTGTTTTAAATCATTAAGTGAGAAATACTAACTATTGCAAACAATATATCTAGTTCAAATGTCCATTTATTGGTATACCATAATACTGTCATGCTGTGCGCCTTTACCTCCAGGTGTGTGAGCGTCAGCGCTCGAAGCAGATATGCCGATTTCCCATCCTCAGACACACAGGACACCTGGAAGTTGCCGTAAGTGCCCGTGGCAGAGACATTAGGCCAGTACTGGTGACATTTCACCTGCAAAAAAAAGACGCCTCGTGAATCAATAAAATATAGCTTTTCAAATCGCTAAACCTTAAAATTAGCAAGAAGGTTTTTTTTTTTTTTTTGAACCTTAGTATTGTGTTGTGGAATCGAGATCACATGATACTTTCATTCATTGCACTCATTCAAATAATTATGTAATTTCTGATGGCAACTGGTTGTAATTTAGGGGTTTCACAGCAACGGGGGCGAATACTTATACTTATTGCTAATAAGTTTGCAAACTATAATGAGTTCAACCCTGTTGGAACATTATGGGCTATTTTGTGTAGATCTTTCCCCAATAGAGTCCATTTCAGGTCCTACAGAATGTGGAAAAGTTCAAGGGTTGGTGAGGATAAACACACACACACACACACACACACCACTCTAGGTGGTTAACTTGCGTTATATAGCTTTACTAACACTACTATAGCTTAGACACAGCAGTTGCACTCGATTGTGGAACAAAACAACTGGAGTGTGTGAGCGAGTTGCTCTCAGTCCGCTTCCAAGTGAACTCTAGTGCTGTTCGACTGCAGTGAGAAAGTGATCCGGGTCTAAATTACATAAAGACAGCAGGAAGTGAACCAAACATATTTATAGGACGTGGGTTGCCTTTTTACAAGAAGCGAGCTGCTAAACTGACTCTCTTAAAAAAAAAAAAACAGAGCCTCAGAAGATAGTTACATGTTTCCCAGAAGACAAAATGACCTTTGTTTAGTTTGCCATCATCATATTTCTGACCACCGAATAAATGAGTTTTATGCTGATGCTTTCCGCCATCTTTTCTCGTTTCGATTCCGAATTTTGCTAACAGATGTAAAAGCCCTCTTAGAAATGACATAGCCTAAGCAATATTGTGATGTATCGTTATGATCAGTTACTTGTACATGCTTTGTGTGCATCCGTGTCCGAGTGTGTGAAGTAAGCGTTACTCATACCCTGCCCCGTTCCACCTGCGTGGTGAGCATGACCACCAGGGTAGCGCTCTGCTCCCACACCATCTGCCAGAAATCGCAACAAGTGCCAGGAAGTGGGCCCTGGCATGCAATGTATCGCCTTACGCCACCTCCCCCTGGTATCTCCATCTTAGGACACAAAAAACACACAAACCTTGTAAACTACACATCATGTACTATACGAACATTGTAAACTATACATCGTATGGCTATAGGTTACGAGATTGGAAGCCCAATACCGTGTTTACTACTGACCTGGCTATCTCATTAATTTTAATAACAAACTGTAACAGCAGTTCAATGTAAATAATATATATGAAAATAAACACAAAACGTCTCCTAAAGCTCAGGGATCCTGATGACAGGTGTGTGTGTGTGTGTGTGCATGTGAAAATGCAAATAAGAAAAGTAGATAAAAGCACATTCATTTGTATTTGTAGGTTCTCACATTAATGTAATTTGCATTGATGTAGTCCTCAGGTCCCTTCAGGGCAACTCGAGTCGCGTCATCTGCACACAACACAGTGCTCATGCGTCAACATGGTTCGAGTAATTTAAACTGGAGAAATACAGGAAACAGAATACGTCCGCTGTTCGGATTACTCACATGGTGAAATGTCCCGATAGCGATTTTTTGAGAGGTTCTGTGGTAACCTGGCACAGGACATGGACATTCCAGGTCGTTTTCGATACAGTTGCTGGAGGAGATAGGAGATATAATCGAAATGATCAGGCAGGAAATGAGACGGGAGATAATCAAAATAAGATATGTAAGGCTTTTAAGTGTAAAGATACAGTTTAAAAATATGTTTCGCTTTAACCACATCTGAGGTGGCAAAAGTGCTTCAAATTCTTCACTCAAACAGCAATTCTTGTAATTATGTATAGGATAAATAATCAATAACCAAAATTTCATAATCATGACAGACCATTCCTTGAGAAGCTTGTGCCCTCATCAAACTATATCTGAGCCAAATTAAGCTGATTATTGGGAGAACAAAGTGTCATGTCATACTAAACCCAGCCTAGGTATGCAAATAAGGATAGATTTGGGTTTTCCCAACACACATTCACCAAGCTCTTAATCCGCTACTCAATCTTTGTTATCAGTTTTGGATGTCAGAGTCTGGAGTGTGAGAAAGCTCTACTAGAGAAACAGCAGGAAATAGCACAGCGTGCATGACGACAACAGGAAGTGTTATTTAGAAGCATATTACCGTAAGGCATAGGTTAAAAAAAAGCAGGTAAAGATACACACTGTAAATATGTAACTTAATGCGACTAAAACATTTCATATTTGCAAGTTATTTATACATAATATTAATACATTGCTTTACTCTTAGTGGAATGGCGTCAGTGATGCAAAACTTACAATAAACTAGTTAGAAACTGAAAACTAAATGAGCGTAGTATATGCATTGGGTGACTGACTCACATCAAACTGAGCGAGAACAGAGCCGGTGCTCAGTCCTTCTCTCAGCATCTGGAAGGACGATTTCCATCCATCTGGTTCCGAGTGCGAGCGATCCAAACCGCAGCTTTCTGGAATGTACTGGAACTCCGGCTCCAGATCTAGCTTCTCCTCCTCCTCATCCACATCGTAGATTGCTGCAAGTGTGCAATAAGGCCAGAGACATGAGTTTGAGATTTGAACTTTAGCAAACTTTTTTAGCAAACGTCAGGAATAACCAGAACTTCCAGAAGACCTACATATATATATATATGTTAGCGTATAGAGAGAAAACTGAATATTGTTTATTGGAAAAGGTCGATATATGAGCATGGGGTAACCTTCTAAGTGACACTGTAGCATTGTTTATTTGAGTGGTACATCATATTCATCATCCATTTGTTTTACAAAAAAATCAGGTACTGCATACTCCTATATACACCACTCCTACTCCATACAAGTAAGTATTTTCCTATAACAGCATGCCCTAAAGTGTTTAGTTCCTCTTATACCACAGAAATTTGGCAATGAATATATTTTCTTATTAAATAAACAACAACAGGTCATGCAAAGTCATATTTTCCCCCCCCATTTTTAGTTACATTTAATGAACAAGTTAGTTCGTGTCATCACTTACATTATAGCTATAAACTATAAACAATTGTTCCCTCACCAGTCTCTCTTTTTTTCTCTCTCTCTCTGCCGTGCAGCTGGAACTACTGTCAACACTGCTGTTATATAAAACTAATCAAGACCTTCTAACCAATCAGAATCGAGAATTCAACAGCGCTGTTGGACGAATAGTGTATAATCCACAGTATCAAAGGCTTTAAGCAATGACTATTAGTTCCTCACCATTGGGTCTTACTAGCAGAATAAGCTCTCCTGATTGGTTTTCACAGCTGGCCTTGATTAGCATGACCACGTCGTCGTGCGTGTAGTCTGAGATGTCCCGCCCATTTATCAGCACCACCTGGTCACCCTCGTTAAGACGCGGTACACACATGTCAGCCTGGCATGAGGTAGAAGTCACATGACACAAGTGAAATGCAGTACATGGGATCTCGGTGATACCGTAATTGGAATTAAAATGAAAGGCTACATATAAACTTTGGGCAACAATTCGAGCTTACCGCAGTTCCAGGAGCGACACGAGACACAATGATTGGCATTCTCTGATCAGCGCCACCCTGCGGATGGAGGACAGGAATCATGATATTTTGATAACTGATCCTTTTAGTATTTTCCCAAATCAACCATTTTTTTTAACGCAAATGTACCTTGACATTGAATCCGAAACGTCCATTTTCATCTGGTTTCATTTTGATCAGCACAAGGTTGTCATGTGGAACTGCGCCATTCTGTACAGGGAGGAGAATAAAACGGCAGACGTACACAATCAGGTACATCCACATCTCTTGTCGCTAACAGCAATGGGGAACAATGGCTACTAGCTTTCATTTATTATTAGCCTTTGTTATCATGTATTATTGTCAGCTTTTCACCCACCATGCTCTTATCTGACGCTACAGGAACGTCGTAGATTTCAGAGGCGGGGTCATCAAGCTCAAGCTCGGATCGGGATTGGCTGATATGACTAATCAGGTTCTTCCTGGACTGCTTTGGTGGAAGAGCAGGAGGTTGGCTGTCGATGGCACTGTCTGGAGATCTGCAAGGTAGCACAATGGAAAAGAATGCAGCTGGTAATGTAAAGAGAGCACAGCAATCTTCTGGAAGCAATAATCACAATCACCACTCACAATTTTCCAACAAATCGCACAACAACCAGTTTACACGTGCAAGGCTATCAGTTTTTTTATTTATTTATGATTGCCTCTGAAGGCTGCTGATATGGCCAACACCAGTGGTTTTTTTTTGTTTTTTTTTTCCTCCCATCCTTCACCGAGAGACAAAATGGTGGATATATTCTATATTCAATTCTATAATACACAGCATACACAGAGCACAGAGCCCAGAACGTGACATCTGCTTTCTTTTGCATTCACTTTAAAATCTCCACAAAGCATCAGAATATAAGTCTGGTCTCTCATAATCAGGTTCTTCCAATAACACTTCAGTGGAAGGAAAGGGTGAATCTGAATATTAGCATAACAAGAAGGCAGAATTTGTTCCCATGCCTGTAGCAAGAAATGTAACCAGGCCTGGCCTTGGTCTTCTGACACACACACACCCACACACACAGCCTCACTATGAATGCTCTGATTACAAACACGAAAGCAGTCCTACTCAGTAGTCACTGACACTGCTAAGCATTTCAGCCTTTGGGACATTTATATCAGAAAATGCCAAGTTTAAAAAAAAGAGAGAGAGAGAGTTTCATAGGCTATAAATTTGCACAAACTGTTATTGCCATTCATGTTAAGTGATTACACACTGGAGTAAAATATCCTAGGTTTGGTCTCGATTTAAGGCATTTTCGAAATGCCTTTAGAGAAGAAATATTAAGCAAACAGACTAAGCAGACATTGTTCAAATAAAGTACAAACCACAAAGCCAAGCAAAGCATACATTCTGTGGTTCTTGGTTTAAATGAAAAGACTGCTTAACGGCAAATGTAGCCTAAAATAACTATTCTGTTTACCGTGCTTGCTTTTCTAGAGCAGACATGCCATTAGTAGGGCATTACTGACTTAAAACACTTTAAAACATTAGGAAGCACAAATGCAGCTGCCTATCAGTCTTTCAGCGAGTGTGTGTGTGTGTGTAACAGACCGCCCACATCATTCTCATATTTACGATGAAGCCCTACTACCACAGTAGTCTCAGTCTCAGTGTCACTGTTATAACTTTAGAATGATTTACTAGGCTTTACATCTTAGGCATTCCAGCCAGCATCATATTCTACTGATCATATAACCAATAAATCTGACTAAATCAGACCTTTATATCTAAGAACATAAAGTAAAAACCCAGGGTTTATGTCTGTGAGTACTTTTGCCCACAAACATAAAATTTAAATACCTTTTTTTTTTTTTTTCCAATTCTCTCTATGTTTCTTCAATATATTTAAAACTAGTAATAGTATATAGTTATATACATATAGATAAAACGTATGTTGTATTACACTGTCAGTATGTATGTAAAAAAAAAAAAAAAAGGTTCGAAAGTCCTGACCTAACCACCTGAGCGACATCTAGCAAAGCAAAAGCAAACCACAGCTCCAACCAGAGAAAGTTTCCACCCAGTGTGTAATGCTAAAATAAGCACATGTACCAAATGCCAACTGCATCTCTGAGCACTGTGGAAACTGTGATGACTCAGATATGAACTTGATTAGCGTTTCTCTACCCTACACACACACACACACACACACACACACACACTGTACTAGTCATATATTTAAGCATGTGGTCATCACCTAGCTCCTATCATACTTTTAATACATTAGCAATGATTGAATCAAAGAAAACCCGGGTGTCTCTTATGACGTGGGTGGCATTTTGCAATCTTAGAAGGAGGCGTAACTGCAAATAAATATTATGTTCTTCTGACCACGATGAAACAATTCTAACGTGGTCTCTGCCAGGATGACCCCGTGACCATCCGCAAGACGCAAGTAGTCAGGGAATGGTTTGATATGAGGATGTGAATGATGTAAATCTTATGCCGTGGCCTTCACAGTCGCCAGATCTCAACCCGGTTTAACAATGATGGGGGATTTTGGAGTGACGTGTTAAACAGCACTCTCCACCACCTTCATCAAAACACAGACCAAAGGAACATGGTACTCATCCCTCCAGTAACAGCTCAACAGACCTGTGTAGTAAAGCTCTTCTAGACTCATGGTTACCCAACACCTTACTAAGACACATTATGGTGGTTTTTCCTTTGATTCGTCACCCATCTCGCTCTCTATACACATACACACCGTGAAAAAAAAATATAGATCTATATCTATATCTATATCACACACAGATTATATATATATCGTATGTATATATACATACACACATCCCCTTTTCAGAATCTGCAAAATGTTAATTATTTTACCAAAATAAGACGGATCATACAAAATGCATGTTATTGTTTATTTAG